>JAASFV010000529.1:0-19810 GCA_023334015.1 Globisporangium paddicum
CCCCCCCCCCCCCCCCCCAGCTCTACCCAGCCTTCTCTCTCTCCTACGTGACTGCGATCTTGTGGGCGAACGAGGAGCTGACGATCGCAAGCGCGAGCATAGGCGACAGCGGCGCCTGGAAGTCGAGCGAGAAGCGCGATTTGGTCACCTTCCCGAATCGTAGAAACACTTGCGTGTCGTCTGGGAACTCGGCCTCCATCTGTTCGTTGCCCTGCTCAGGCACCATGAGGAAGTTCTTCTTGGATGCAAGCTTGACGCGCCCGTGGAAGTTGAGCGTCCAGGCGCCCAACTCGTCGTTCCACGTGGGCTTCTTGGTCTCGAAGGTCAGCAGGTCGCACTGAAAGTCCGTCTGCTCCACCGCGCCGTAGGGCGTCGCCAGAGCGCGACCGGAGACTGTGCGTGACGGTCGCAGCCGCATGGCACGGCCGCGGCCGTCGTCGTCTTTGGCGTCATGCCAGAGCGCGTCGAGGTTCCCGCCAGCGTACTCAAAGCTCGTCTCCAAGTCGTCGAGCGAGAAGTGGCGCAGCCGCTCGACGATCGAAAGCCTTCGTTGTTGCTTGAGGTGCTTGTAGCGCTCGCAGATGCTGCCGTTGCGGTCCATCATCGTGCTGCTGCTGTGGAGGTTGAAGGACGCGCGGTCGCTGCCCATGCCGCTGCCTGTCGTGGCCGCTCTGGGCCGCTGCTGAGGTCGAGCCTGGTGGTCTTGAGCACTTGGGTCCTCATCATCTTCGTCTTCTAAGACTGGTTGCTGCTTGGGGAAGACGCATTTGAGGAAGTTGGGCACTCTCCCCAGCACGTTCGAGCTGTAGACCAGCAGTCCGAGCTCGTTCTGGCGCTTCTGCTGGTGGTCGAGCACCGTGAACTCGGTGCCGAGGAAATTGGGCACCATCTGACCAAGGTACACGGCCGAGTCCTCGCTTTGCGGGAGGTCCTTGAACTCGCGCAGGTGCGAGTCCTGCAGCGTGTGGAACACAAACGCACCCGTGCACTCGTTCACGCACGAGCACGCCAGGACGAACTCGCCCGTGTCCTCGCGGTGGAAGTTGAACGCTGTCACGGTCTCGCCTCGCAGACGTTCGACGCAGCCAAAGATGAGCTGCTGGTCGCGGCCTGCTGAGGTTCCTGAGCCAGAGGCCGTGATGACTGGCTTGGGCGGCGGCGGGCGATAAAACTTCTCCTTGTGCTGGTGGATGAACCGCTTGGCTTGGATGATGTCCATGTCGCTGTTGTAAACGCTCAGGTCGCCCGCGGCCTCGAGCGACTTGAAATGCAGCACGTGACGTCGGCCGCTGACGTCCCGCAGTCTAGCGAGCGTCTCCTGGAAGCTCATCTCGAGACACGACTGGCCGTCGATGGCTGTGAGCACGTCACCTACGCGAATGATCCCACACTGGACCGCCGGTCCATCCTGGTCGTTGAACACCTTGCGGAAGCCCTTGACGACTGCCTGGCGGCCGTACCAGTCCGTCTCGAGCTCCAGACCAATCGGGCCCTTTTCAAAGGTGACGTCGTACGAGTCGTAGCCTCGCGCCTGCAGGGCTTGGTGAGGCGCATCACCCTCGCCAGAGAAGAGCCGCGTAGACCAGGAGGACTGAGCCATGGAGGCCGAGTTCATAGGTGAGGCCGACCGGAAGGACGATAGATGAGAGAGCACCGCACTCGCAAAGGCCTCGAGCGTGCCACTTGGTCGAGTCTGGTGACTCTGGTATAGCGCTAGGCTCTGTGACGAGCTCCCTTGGCGACTGGAGGCATGGTGATGAGACTGCTCCTGTTGGTACGGCTTTGCCTGGTACATGTCCTTGCGCTGATGAGCATCATGATGATTGCTGGGCTCGTTGTCGTCGTTGCTGCCGTCCGAGGTGGCGCGTGGAATGCGCTGCCAGCCAGCGTACTCGCGCTCGAACTTGGCGGTCTTGTTGCTCGCTTGCCGGCTCTTATTGCTCGCCTTCTGATCATCCAGGTCAGACTCGTCAAGCTGCTGGTTGGGCTTGGAGAAGTTCATGAACTCACCCCACTCCTCGCAATCATCCTCTTGGTCGTAGACCTTGAGTGAGGCTGTAGCCTGCTGGTCCGAGGAGGTCGCTGAATTCGTAGCAGTGGCCGCGAGGAGCGAGTTGCCGAACCATGGGTCGGCCGCGCGCGTGAGGTTGAGTGGTGAGAGCGGATCGAACTCGCTGAGCGTCGACGTCGTGCTCCCGAAGGACGCGTTGTCGAGGCGACGGTCCGAAGTCTTCTGGGGTGAGAGCTTCCTGGTTGACTGAGATGATGAAGACGCCTGAAGCCCCTGCAGGTTGGGCGGCAGGTGCTGGTGAAACGACGCATACGCGTTGCTCGTGAAGAACGACATGGCACACGTCTGAGTGGTGAGTCTTGGCCTTGTGTTTTCCTGGGCAGATCCGAAAATGGCTCAGACTCGTGAGCCTCTCTCACGAGCGAGGTAACTAAATAAAGCCCAAGGAGCGTTTGGGGGAGAAGATCTGCTGATGCTGAGCGTGAGAATAGAAAGCTGGTGGTGGATCTTGTCCCCACTTTGATTTGCTGTGTGCATATAGAGAGGTGTATATACCCAACACCTCGGACTTAGACGACCTCCATGAGCAGCGCGACGCCCGCGAGGATCCACTTGGACGGCGGCGATTTGGTGCGCAGCTGAGCCGTGAACACGAACGTGGGGCCGCGCTGCTGGGTCTTGTATACGGGGCACTCGAACGCGCCCATCCCTGAGCCCCCACCACCTCCACCTCCAGTCTCTTTAGTGCGAGCTCCAGCCGCGGAGCTCACGGTCTTGACGACAGCGCGGCAGTTCATCACGGGCATAGCCACGTGCATCTCCTTAGGCAGGCTTGTGTCCAGCATGCCGTTGCCAAAGTCCCAGCGCGCACCCTCGAGTGCGAGCCCATGGATGTACTGGCCGTCTCGCGAGGGCGCGTCGATGGCGTCCACGCTGCGCTTGGTGATGTCGGTTGTGATGCTGAGTTTGTCGAGCTCGAGCGCGTTCTTGCGCGCACAGGTCTGGAGCACGGCCGTGAGGAAGGACTGCGGGTTGAAAAGCCCCGGGAACCAGAGCACCAGCGGCAGCTCAGGCGCCTGGGCGCTCCAGTCCTGGAGCTGCGTGATGCGTTGCTGCAGGTTGGCGAGCCAGGGCGCGAGCGAGCGTCGCGAAGGGTAAGCCGCGGCCTCCCAGCTCGGAGGCACCCTTTCGTAGTAGAGACAGAGCTCGAGGCTCTCCATGGCCTCGGTGAGCGTCACCTCGCCGCGGAAGCCCATCTCGAGCTCCATGAGCGAGTGCGTCATCTCACCCAGGAGCGCGTTCATGCGCTCGCACTCCTGCAGCAGCACGTTCTGGTATGGATCCATTTCCTCCGCCGCGGCCAGCGCCAGCGCCGCTGAAGTTGAGGCACTGCGGCCGCCCTTCCCACCGGAAACGGAGGTGCTGAGGCTCTCGGAGCTCTTGAAGAAGAGCTCTTGGATGTCAAAGCGGAACTCGCGGTAGTTTTCCAAGATGTCCTGGAGCACGCCTTCCGCCACCATCTGGATCGCGTCAGCGCTTTCCTTGGCACCCTTCGCGCCACCAGCTCCACCGCCGCCGGAGCTGTCGCTGCGCGTAAGCGTGAGGATCGTCTTGACGAGCTTCTCACCGTGTTCGGTGCGGAACGCGACCTCGGCGTTCGGATGGAGCCCAAAGGCCGTGGGTGTGTCGTTCTGCAGCGATGACTCAATGTGCTCGAGCATGCGGTCGAAGCCCGCGCTAAGCTTGGGCGCCAGGAATTCGCGCCGCTGATGCATCGCTCCACCCCCTGTGTCACTACTGCCACTACCCAACTCACCACTGGTCCCAGGCTCGCTACTGCCACCACCGCCGCCACTGCTGCCACCACCTAGACTCGAATCGTCCCCATAGGGCACCATGGAGAGCTCTTCGAGCAGCTCGTCACGCAAGAAGTAGCTCAAGTACGTGCCACAGACCAGTCGGTCCAGCTCGTTCACGATGTGCCCACCGTACATGATCTCGCCAAAGAGGTACCGCAGGTCTTGCCACGGGACTCGCGCGGGCGCATTCTCCATGTAGTTCTTGAGCACCGTGCAGCTCGCAATCAAGTCGCTGGCGGCGAACGGGTACATCATGTTGAAGCCTTGGGCGCCGAATTTCTTGCGCTCGAGCATGAGCGAATGGAAGTAGCACATGGCGAAGAGGATGCAGCGCGTGCGCGGCTCGAGCTCGTCCACCTGGGCCTTGCTGAAGCAGCAGAAGGCACGTTTGACATTGGCCTTGAGCCCCGTGGGCGGTTCGTTCGTGAGCTTGATCGCGCGCTCGAGCAGCCCAATGGGGATGCCCGGGGACGGGTCACTTGTGATGAAGAGCCGGAAGCTCGGGTGCAGGCCGCCCGAGCCAGCCATGATCGACCGCGAGCGACCAGCGGTCTCAGTAGCAGCGGCGCCTGACATCATCTGGGCCACGTTGAGGTTCAACGACGCGTATGAAGCCGACTTGCTAGCCTTGGCGAGCTGCTCGAGCCACTTGTCGAGCTCCAGTAGCCACTTGGGCATTAAGTGGACGTTGTTGAGGATCACCCAGTGACCATTCTCGACCGAGAGCTGTAGCGTCTTCATGGCGATGCTCTCCTGACCCTGACCCAGCGCGATGTTGTGGTAGTCGACGCCTTTGATGCGCTCCTGGTCCTGCACGGCGAGCTTGTCGACGTCGCCTACGACGTCCGTGCCTGGTGAGAGCACAAAGTACATGGGCGTCCAAGGCGTGCTCTCCTTGAAGGCGCTCCGGAGGATCGCAAAGCTGTTGAGCTGGGCGTCACAGTTAAGGTACTGAGCGCCGTTGGGCAGCGTCGCCTGGATAAAATTACTGATCGCCTGGGTCAGCCGGTCCGGACGCATGCACTTGACCACGAGGAGTTTGAGGAATGGCGCGGTCTTGTCGAGCTCTCGCCAGTCGAGCGGCAGCTTCTCGGTCTCGGGCGTCATGGCGTTGTACCACTCCTTGAAGCGCGCTTCGGACTCCTCGAGGTCAGCCACAAAGCGTTCAAAGGGCTCAAGCGTCACGAGCGCCTGGAGCGACTGCCACTGCGACTCGCTAAGCCACGGGATAGTATTCTCTGGCCCCACGACCTTGGAGCCCTGCAACAGAAAGCGCGCACTCTCCTCGTTGTAGCCACTGGTGAGGCCAATGACCCCACGACGCAACAGCGAGAGCATCAGCTGGGTGAGGAAGAGCAGCTTGTGCTCCTCAAAGAGCCCGCGCGAGACCATTGTAAAGAGTGTCCACCGGAGAGCTTCTTTGAGCACCGGCACGCGCTCAACGGCCGCCGTGTACGACGCCACTGACGCTGACGCGCTCGTGCCACCTGGATCAGAGCCCAGGGGAGCCATTGTAGCCCGGGTGACCGTGCCCATGGCCACGTAGAAGAACGTCATGAAGGACTCTAGTGAGTAGCGGTACATGTGGCTCACCTTACAGAGCTGACCCATGAGGAAGTACATCATGCTAGCCTCGTTTGCAACCGTCCGGTACACTTCACGTGCTAGATTGATCTCCTTCTCGGCCTCCTTGCCTTTCAAGAGCGCGATCGCGACCTCGTTGGCGGTGAGTTTGGTCTTCTCCAGGCCCTCGATGAGCGGAACGTCTGATAAAATGTCCTCGGGTGCGTTCGAGAGCCGCTCGAGAAGCTGGTTTTCAAGCTGCAGCAGCTGGATCTGGTAGCCATTGAACTCCTGCTGGAGCGCCTGCTTCTGCTTCTCAAGCGCCGGTTGCTCGAGGTTGACAATGTTGGCCAGGATCTGGTCCTCCAGGCCTTTTTCGGTCACGCTAAAGTCGATCAGCGTGCAATACGCGAGCAACTCGGGCCGATAGTGGGGGTTCGGCAGCTTTGTGTGCAGATATAGTCGAAAGCGCTGGTCGTACTCAACCTCCTCTGCAGCAAAGTGCAGGAACCAGTTGCGGCCTTTCTTGTACACCTGGCGCATGAGCACGGGCTCGAGGGACGCGTCGATGGCCTCGCCCAGGTTTTCAAGAATTACGCTCTGGCCACCGATGATCGCGCTCTTGAGCGTCTTCATCCAGTTCTTCTGCGACTGGTGCAGGATCACCAGCGGCGGTGGGACTTGTGGCTGGTCTGAGGCTTCACCACCACCAGCTTCTTGGTTGGGATTGAGGCCTCCGCCTTCACTCGTCTCCTGATGATCACCAGACCTGCTGATCTCAAAGCCCCGCGACCGTAGCCACTTGATGCCCTGGAGCTGCGGGTCTACGAGCAGCGGCCAGCGCTCACAGGACGTGATGATGCAGCCGTTCTCGATCGAGATGCGGTCTGCCGGCAGGCCCTCATTCATCCACTGGGCCACGGCGCTGCTATCACTCAGCACTTCCACTGGATCCACGCCATTCAGTCCCACCAGTGCGTGGCTGCTCTCGCCAGTTTCGTTATCCCCACTGACCAGGCCACTGAGTGATGACGTCGAGTCGCGGCTGCCACCCTCGCCATCGTCCAAGACACGCGAGCCACCGTCACCAGTCATCCCAGGCTCCCCACTGCCATTTAACCCAAGCGTGATCGGGATCTCTCTCGTGAGCAGGTCTGGGAGCCACGTGTTCTTCCACAACTGAGCTCGGAAGCTCGCATTAAACGCGCCAATGTAGCTCACAAAGCCTGCAGCCAGCAGCGTGTCACCTATCAGCGCGCTCTCGCCGGCCCTTAGTGCATCAATCTCGCGACTCCAGCGCTCATTCTCGGACGCGAGGCCGTTCACGAGCCTCTCAGCAAGTGAGAGCCGCTCCTGACATGCGTGAGCCTCGGCCTCGACCTTGGCCTTCTCGTTGGTCGCCTCCCGGAACGAGAGCTGCAGCTGCGAAAGCTGGGCCTCAACTTCAGCCACGAGCTTGCGCACGGCCAGCAGCTCCACGTCGGCGTCGCTCTTCTGTCGCCGCGCGTCCTCCAGCGTGTCCATGAGCGGCTTGACACGCACGTACACGTGGTGGAACGCGATGATGTTGACGACCCAAACACACAGGTTGGCCGCGGCCACGGACTTGCTCTTCATCTTCTCGTAGTTGAAGTTCGGGTCGTCATTGATGAGCGGATCGACGCGCGCGACGACCTCCGGTGGGATGTTTTCCTTGTCGAACTGTTCCAGCTGCGTCTTGAAGACGTCGACCTTGGCCATCATCTTCTTGGCGTTGTCCCAGCTGAAGTTCTTGGTCTCATTCTTCACGAGCATGAGCACGGCAGCGGTCACTTTGTCCACGCCCGCCGGCGGCTTGCCCATGGACTTGAGCTCCGTCAGCGAGGCCTTGTTAAGGCAGTTGACGGCCTGTTGAGCCGCGTCCAGCGCGGGCTTGGCGATGCCGAGCTCAACTGCGGACTGGGCCTCGATGGTCGTCGCGATCTCAGCGGCCTTGGCTGCTTTGGCACGTTCGTCATCGGCGCGGCGCTGCTTCACCTCGGCGTCCCCGCGCTGTTTGCCCATTTGCTCGAGGAGCGCGTCAGTAGCCTTCTTGCGCTCGTCCACCTTCTTCATCGTGCGCCGGAGCTCATCCTGGAGCTCGGCGACGTCCATCGCTGTCTTCTTGAGCGTCGCGAGGCCCACTTCGAGGCGTTTGATCTTGAGAAACTGCTTCTGGCGTCTCGTATCCAGCAACATGCGGTAGAATCGGATGAGTTCGAGGAACGACGTTGGCGTGACGTAGTTGTACCGCACATAGCTGCGCTCGTACTGGACGCTGGCCACCGTCACGGACGAGTGCATCTCGGCCATGTGATGACAAACGTTCTCTTGAATCGCCTGGGTGCCCAACGCCACGTCCTTGAGGAACTGGAAGGACACGTCTACGAGCGCCTCCTTAGGCCACGCGTGGAACCAATCGACGGTGCAGCAGCTCACGAGCGCGGGGAAGTTGCGGCACCGCACACGCAGGTCAGAGCCGACGGGCGAGAACGCGAGCACCAGGTGCACGTTGGCGCGCACGCGATCGTAGAAGAACTCCTGGAGCTGCTCCTTTGTATCTGGGATGCCCTTATTCTTGGCCTCGAGTCTCAGCGAACTGATCATCGCGTCCATTTCTTCGACCCCAAAGAGGTCGGGGATGTACCCCGAGGTCAGGAGGTCGTTCAATGGCACGAGGAAGTGCGGGTTGCCGCTCAGCTGCGAGTCCGTAAGTAGCAGCACCAGCGGCCTGGCGGGCCGGACCCCAGCCTTGCGGTACACGTCCTTGAGGTCTTCGCGCAGCTCGGCCATGCCGTAGACTGGCGACGCGCTCACGCTCAGTGTATGGAGCACATAGCCGCAGATAAAGGCCGCGAGTCTCGAGAGCGACTGCTTACCCGAGCCGCCCACGCCAATGAGCAACGCGTTGCCGCGCGGATTGCTCAGGATCCGCACGATGCGCGTGATGTGCTCGAGTGCCTGGTCGAAGAGTACGAGGTTCATCACGGGGAAGACCTCGTTATACTCGCGGAGCTTGAGCTCGAGGCAGCTCGTGAGCTGGGCTTTGTCCGCCACGGGTGCATAGTTGGCCAGCGCCGCGCTTGTCTCGCCGTCAGTGTCCCCACTCGAGCCTGAGCTGGCGCTGAGGAAGCCTACGCATATGAGTGGCAGGGCAAAGAGCTCGCTCTGGTCCTCCTCGAGGTGCTTCTTGGTCTGCTCAACCGCCATCTCAGTGAATCGCTGGATCTCGCTGGCGGTGCCCATGCGATCGCTGAACACGCGATAGCACTCGTGCAGCCAGAGACGCGCGAACCGCAGCGAGTGGTTGAGGAACGCCTCAGGCTTGGCGAGGAAGAGGCCCTGGAAGACCGCGCTGAGCTCGCGCATGCTGAACACGTGGTGGAACTTGGTGGCTGTGGGCAGGAAGTTGGCCCGCACGTCGCAATAGAGGTCCACCGATGCCGCCACGAGCGCCGGCGCAAGCTTCTTGATCTTGTCTGAGAAGTTGAGCAGATGCTGAGCCAGCAGACTCGAGTAGATCGCCACGAGGTCCTGCTTGGGCGGGATGTTGACGCACAAAGTCGAGAAGTGCCGCTGCAGCCGCGGGTTGACTATGAAGGACCCGGCCTTGTGGTTCATGCAGCCCAGGAGCTGCACATCCTGGATTGTCTTCTTGACGGTGAGGTCGTGGCGGTCGAACCAGGCGCCGTAGTCCAGGTACTGTCGCAGCAGCGCCAGCGCGGTCTGCGTGCCGTAGGCCTCGGCCAAAGGCATGTTGAGGTCGTCGAGGAAGTACACGAGCCTGCGGTTGTGCGTCGGGCCAAAAACCCGGCCCGAGCGCTTCTCGACGTACTGCTCGAGCCTCAGCTGCAGCTGCCGCGCGTCCATGTAGTGGTGCATCGTCACGTATGCTGACATGAGCTCGTCGTCTAGGCCGCGCAGGTGCTCCTGGGCGATCGACGTCTTGCCCGATCCGCTACAGCCCACGAGCAGGATCGGGTGCGCGCCTGGGAGCAAGAGGTCCATGAGCGAGTGCACGCGCGTGGACTCGACGGTGGGGATCAGGAGCGAGTGAAACGGGCCGTCGCTGCTGCTCGAGCCGCCGCCGATCGTCATGGGTAGCTTGTCACTCCAGGGCGCGAGCTCGTTCTTCACGACGTCATAGTTCAGCTCAAAGAGGCTCAGGTTGTGGAGTGAGACCTGGGATGAAGCGGCCTCACTAGTGCTGCTGTTCGTGGCCACTGGCGGCGGCAGCTTATACTTGGCGATGGCTCGGAGTGCTCCTGAGAACACGCGGCGCTGGTCATTGGCTCGGTCGCCGTCCAGGCCGCCGCCAAAGGCCCACAGTGCACAGTAGATGAAGGCGTTCTCGAGCACCTCGGGGGTCTTCTCTGGCTCATTCACTGCTCGTAGGACTCCATCGAGCAGTCTACAGAGCGTCTCGACCATGGCGATCGGTGGGATGGGCACAATCGTCTGCAGCTTGTTGTCCCGAAGCAGCGTAAAGAGCGCGTCTACGTACTTTGTGAAGAGCCCTGGGAGCACCGAGGCTTCGCTGACGCTGAGTCGCTGCTGGGTCCAGGACTCGACGAACGGGTGCCAACCAATGTCCCCATCGTGAACGTAAATGATGCCTGCGCGCGAGACCGTGGCTGGCGTGGCGTTGATTAGCGATGCGATTTCAAACACCAGACGCATGGAGTTCGTGAGTGGAATGCGCTCGTTGGACACGAGTGTGAGCACCTTATTATCGTCCATGACCGTGTTCATGGACTCGATCCAGACGGCGTCAATGTCCCCGTCGAGCACGACCCATTTGGCCGTCTGGCTCTCGCTGTAGGGTGCCGTGTCCTTGGCCATGTTGCGCATCACGGACGACAGTACGCCGTCCTTCCAGTCGTTATCCAGCGTCATGTAGCCGTAGAGCTCGTCGGCCGTGATCGCCTTTGGGTTGACGCTCTCGTATACCGTCACGGGCTTGAGAGCCTCGCCCGCGTTGGTTGCTAAGCTCGTGTTGTGGCACGCAGCGAGCGTGGTCCAGATCGTGCTCTTCCCGCAGCCCGCGGGCCCGATGAGCATGACGCTGTGGCGCACCTGGAGAACGTCCTCGTACTCGGTCACCTTCTTGAGGAAGCCCTCCTCGGCTTGGAGCTTGAGCTGCGCACACACGCGCACGCACTTGGCCTTGAGCGCGTCGTTGTTCATGCGCGGCAGCTGTTGGTTCGGGAACAGGTCGTTGAGCAATCCCAGGAAGACCGGGTAGTCTGACGGCATGATCTTTGGTGTGTTGAAGTCCCGCAGCACCTGCATGAGCACGACCTCTTCGCTGAGCTGGGCCTGCGCGCGTCGCAGACTGCCGGCCACGAGGAGCACGGACTTGACGGCGCGTAGTCCCCAGTCGTAGTGCTTCTGCTTGGAGAGCAGCTCGCTGCTGAGGTCATAGAGCGTCACGAACTTAACGGACAGCGCGCGGGCCTTGAGGAAACCCTCGGCCATGAGCATGTTTTCGCAGATGGGCTGCAGATCTGGCTTGATCATGGCACAGGACCGGAAGAGCGCCTTGAGGTTCTCTGGGAGCTCGGCGCGGCCGGCGTAGCCCGGGTTCATCGTGATGAAGAAGCCCACGGTGGGCACAAGCGCGATCGTCTTGCCAAAGAAATCGCACGTGCCGGACCGAGGCATCACCATGAGTGAGGACGACGCGGAGGTGCTGGCCTCGTGGCCGCCCGAGCTCTCCCCTGAGGCCGAGGCTGTGGAGCCACGGGGCACAGCCAGCAGCGTCGTGGCGTCCAGCACGGTCTTCACCTGGGTGGCCACGACTGATAAAACCTCGACTGAGATGCGATTGAACTCGTCAAAGCAGCCCCAAGCGCCTGTCTGCGCGAGCCCGCGGAAGATGTCGGCCATGGTCCGGTAGTTCATCTGGTCGCTGCAGTTGAACACATAGCATTGGAGCCCCATGCCACGCGCCAGGTCCTTGGTCGTCTCGGTCTTGCCCGTGCCGGCGGGGCCCGCTGGCGCGCCACCGAGACACAGCCTCAGCGCCGTGGTGAGCGTTACGTAGCACCGGTCTGTGAGTGGCGTGATTACCAGTCGACCACAGTTACCGCTGTACTCATAACTGTAGAAAGACCGGAAGTCGCAGATCTTGATGTGCACCTCGCGCTTCGTGCCCGTGCTGGTGCCCACGTTGGCCACGTAGTAGCGCAGCTGCGACTGCCACTGAAAGTCGAGTGACGAACTCACCTTCTTGGTGATGAGCGACTGGACCACGTCGCGCGCGTGCACGTCAACTGTGATGAGCGTGATGATCTTTTGTCGGTCGAGCGCCTTGAGCTCGCCCTGAACAAGCTTGATGAGCTCTTCGAGACGGACAGTGGACACGTCCCAGTACTTCTTCACGGCGTCCTCGGTGCCGTTCTCGAGCTCCTCGAGCGCAGCCTCGACCTCCTCGGTCCACACAACCTGGCTTGCCAGCAGCGTCACTTGGGCTGGATAGTCAAACACCCACGTGTGGCGCACAGCGTCTACGGTCCAGAGCGCACTGCTCTCCACAGCCTCAAAGATGCGCTGCCTTAGTGTGTCCTGCATGACGAAGACGAGGTCGTTGAACCAGTTCTCGACGGGTCCGTGGATGAGGTGCGAGTCCATGAAGCGCACGACCTCGCCCTCTTTCGAGACCATGGCTATCGCCAAGTATTTATCCGCGATCGCAGTGACCGAGGGCGAGCCTGCCATGGTTTTCTTGCGCTCACCAACACCGCCAGCTCCAGTCACAGAAGACGCCAAGGCGTTTGAGTGCACGAGCTCAAACTCAAAGGCCTTGATGCCGTCAAAGCAGTTACCAAAGTGCGGCTGCAGCCGCGGCGGCGCGTTTCCGTTGGACAAGATCTCGAGCAACGACGTGTTCGAGACGAAGTAGAACCGCGGAAAGACGTCCTTTTTGCCATCCAGGTACGCGTTGAGTGCCTTCTGGCAGATCTCGAGCTCGGCCTGCAACTCACGCAGCACTTGCTCGCGGCCCTCGCGCTGACAGCACGTCGCGAGCACCGACGGCGCGTGCTGCGCGTCCACCAGGAGCTCCTTCATCTCCTCGTCCACGCGGTGAAACCGCTGGAACTCACTCGGCAGCTGATGCTGAATGTCCCCCGAGGCACTCAGGAAGATGGACTCGAGGCTGCACCACTGGCGCTGCAGCGCCATCCAGAGCTTGAGGATTGTGTCCACGTTGCCCAGGCACAGCTGCCACTCGAAGACCTTGTCGCGGAAGTACGCGACGAACTTGCCCATGCCGGCCATAGTTTGCAGCTGCAGCTGGTGCTCTTCGAGCCGCTCGACGATGGCATTTGGTGGCTTGAGTATCAGGATGTCACCATCGCCAGTAATACCTTCTTGTGGTACAACTGGTGAGCTCTCTTCGAGGCTGGCAGCGAAGCCGATTGAGTCTGAAGACCGAGCGTTCTCTTCAGCGCCTGTGATAGAGCCGCTGGACGACGAGGCCACGCGTCGGAGCTCTCGCTTTGAGGTCGTGTGGGTCGAGTTGGACGCCATCTCTGAAGTTGATGGAGTACTCGCTTTCGAGCCTGAAGCTGAAGAGCTCGTGGCAGTCTTGTACACGACGAACTCAAGCTCGAGCGTGTGCCACGTGGTCTCGATCGCGTGCAGCTGCTGCTCGATCTTGAACTCGCGTGTGGCCATCTCGACGAGTTCGTTCACCTCACCCACGTACCGGAAGAGCTCGAGCTTGAGCACTTCCTCAAAACGCAGCAGACTGCTGTTGCTGCCACTTACGCCGCTCATGCTTCCACCAGTGGCACCACTTGGGCTGAGACTCATGTCAAAGTGCTTGCGCGTGAGAACCATCAGGCTCTTCCAGTGGCGGTCGCGCATCACAGGCGAGCACAAACTCTTAATGAGCGGCAAGATGACCGTCATCTCGTGCAGCTTCTGCGCTAGGTGCTTGTAGATCGGCCAGTCCTTGACTACACGCAACGTGCTGGCACTGGGCAGCAGCGTGTGCCGCGTGCGTTCCATCTCGTCGACCTCCTCCATGAGCACGTCCGTGTCGACGTCGTGCCAGAACAGCGGCTGCCACTTGGTCACGAACACGGCGTCCAGCAGCGCCACAAGGTCCCACACGTGCTTGAGCAGAACAAAGTCGCCTCGAAGCACTGTGAGCGTGTCGTACTTGGATGGCGCGAGCTCAAACATGTCCTCGAGCTCCATGAGCCGCGCCGCGTCCTGTTCAACGAGTGCGAGCTTGGCGTTGTACGCATCCAGGCTCTCGTAGATATCTGCGATGGCCTGTGTGCCACCCGTGGGCGCGTTGAAGGGTGCTGCGACGTGAAACTCGTCCTTGAGCACACTCAGACGGCGGTGGAAGTCGGCGATTTCGACGCGAATGGCCTCGACTGTGTGGTTCTGCAGCGGCTGGATTGCCTCCTTCTTCTTGAAGGTCTTGTTGACCATGTTCTCCCAGCGCAGCGGTGCCTGGTCCAGGAACACGACCACGGTCTCCTTGCCGATGTACGACATGTCGAGCGCGATGCCGTTCGCCTTGAGCAGCGCGACGATATCTCGCAGCGGCGCAAAGTTGACGAGCAAGTCCTCCCGCATGAGCCGCCGGACGTCTCGGATGAAGTGCATGGCGCCCATTAGCGCGAGCTTCTCGTGCTCACCGTGGTGGCCACCCGCTGCCACTGCGTGGCTCTCACTGATCTCCTGGTCCAGACCAAAGTTGACGCGCGTCATGAACGTGTCCATCCACGCGAGCTGGTTCACAACGCGGTCGTGCAAGTACTGCGTGAACATATAAATCCACTTGGTCACCCACGTGCTCAGCGCTTGCTTGATAGGCAGTGAGTTGACGCGCACAAAGCCCACGTCCTTGGCATGCTTAGCCTCCGAGATCTCGTTCTGTAGGCTCAGAAAGAACTGAATGCGCTCATCAAAGCGCGCGAGGTCCAGCAGCTGTGCCGGCATGGGCGGTGGAGTCATCTCTGTAGCCCCAATAGCCCCGAGCACCAGCGATTTTTTACCAGCAGCTCCAGCTACAAACCCACCACCTGCCGTCTGAGCAGCAGACGCTGAGGATGAAGCTGATATTTGGAGGTGGTCAGCAGCATGGATGAGCTGACCACTACCAGGGCCACCCTGGTGATCGTCAGCATACGGATACGGTCGCCAGACTGTGCCCAGGAAGCTAAGAAACATCTGCGGCAGGTCTGTCGTCCACAGATACTCGTACTTGGTCAGTTCCACTCGGAACGCAGCGCAGGCGCGCTCGTTCTCGTCAAGAAAGCAGGAAACGTCGGCCACGAGCTGCTGGATCTCGACGTTTTCGCGCATCTCCTTGAGATACGAGCCCTCGGAGCTGTCGAGGCGCTTGAAGACGGTCGACGCCCCCAGAATGGCTTCGATACGGCGCATCACGATGTCCCGAAGCCCGCTCTTCGTGCCCGTGGCGTGGATCGTGGGGAAGTACACAATGTCCTTGCCGTACAGGTCCAGTTCGACCTCCACAAGCGCCGGGATGTCGTCGTTCTCTATGCGCTTCGGGTCCAGCTGGTCCCGCAGATGGCGTAGTGACTGGATGATGACGCGTGTGAGGCCGTCTTCGACCATGCCGCTCACGTAGTCCACGTAGGCACGCCAGTCCGGGCTGCCCTGGGACACCCTCAACGTCTTGAGCGTGTCCTTCAGCAGCCGGTGAATCTCGTTCCCACCTTCTTTGATCACGTGGTACTTCTGCTGGCACAGGGCTCGCTGGAGCTCGTCAAACTCGTCGACGCCCAGAGCCTTGGTCTTGCGGTCAAAGAGCAGCGGCGGCGCGTTCCAGGTTTCCAGTAGCTCGTTTACACGCGCTTGATGGGTTTTCATCTGACTCAGCAGCGCGTTGGCCTCGTTCACATCCGTCATGGCCTCTTTCAGAAACACGTCGATGCCATGGGACTTCCAGTTGAGCGCCTTGATGCCCTTGTTGAGCGCCAGGTCCATGCGCTCGAGGTAACTCTTGACAAGTGGCCGCTCGACGGCCAGCAGGTTCGAGTGGATCGTGTTGTACATGTCCACAATGAGTTCCAGGTTGCCAGTCTGGCGGCGGAAGACCTCAGCCTTTTTGTAGATCGCGAGCGCGTCCTCGGGGATCTCGAGTCCGAGCAGTTGGAAATACTTGACCTCGCGGAGGAGCTGAACCAGCGCCGGGTCAAAGTTCACAAAGAGCAGGCCGTTGGCTGGACTTGTCGAGCCAGGCTGTTGAGATTGAGCCTGGGCTGGGATCTGGCTAGGCTCTGGGTTACTGGCTGTCGCTGGTACGACTGCGAGCTCTCGGCGGATGAGCGGCAGCTTGAGCTTGGCCTTGGAGGACGTCTCAATGGACACGCCCCAGTGCTTGACCATCTGCACTTCGTACTCCTGGAGCATGGCCATGATGTTGGTGTACATCTTAATGGCCTCCTTGGCGTCCTCGCGCTCGAGCACGAGCCGCGGCGAGATCTGCTTGAGCTTCTCCATGGGAAACCGGATGCGCTCCGCGAGACCGCGACACCAGGTGACCGCCCCCGCGAAGGGCGGCAGGTTGGATGGGATCGGCGGCCGCTCACGACTCTCAATGAAGATCTGCTGTACGACGTGGAGGTCGTTCGAGTAGGACACGACGAGCGCCATGTGCTTGCGCTCGAGCTCGTTCTTGATGATCTGCCTGTCGAGCAGCTCCTCGAAGCAGTCGAGGCACTTGAACCGACCCGTGATTGTCTTGGCGTCATCGAAGGCCTGGTTGATAACGGAGGCGAGGCGGCGCTCGAGCTCCTTGTTCTTGGACCGGAAGGCATAGAAGTCGTCCTCGAAGTGCTTGGCGTCCAGGTCCATGAGGTCATAGTGCACGCTCTTGATCTGCAGTAGTGTATCGGCAAAGTCAGCGAAGATCTGGTGCACGCTCGTGGTGAGCGTTTTGCCCTTGGTGCCGCCGATCTCCATGGCCGCGAGCTTCTGGAACTGGCCGATGGTCTGCGTGAGCTCGAGCACGTCATGGCAGCGCTCGAGGAATGCATCGAGGCGCACGAAGAGCGCGTTGTTCTGCAGGCGCCATGGGTTGCCTGGCGCCTCGAGCGTCGAGCGGGCCTTGTAGTCAAAATAGACGCTCTTGAGGTGCGCGCAAACCTGGAGCGAGACCAGCAGCATAGCGTTAGCCTGCTCGAGCTCGCCCTGGTCGATGAGCTCGAAGAGCTTCTTGCCGCTCACGAACGCGCCGGCCTTGCGGATCACCTCGTTGCAGATCTGGCGCACGAGCACCACGAGCCGCGCGGGCGTGTTGTAGAACCGGCTGCACTTCCACACGAGCAGCAGCGAGTGGAAGATCGGCCGGAAGAGCGCGCGCGTGTCCGGGAAGCTCGCGTCGGCGCCGGCCAGCGCAGCGAACCATTTGGCCAGCGGAGTGAGGAAGTGGCTGTTGTCGTTGGCCTCGGCGCGCGCGAGGAAGACGTCCTTGCAGAGCTTAGCGAACGGCAGGTTGTACGTGCTCTTGGACGCGTCCAGGTACTGCAGCACCTTGCGCACGCTGTCGGACTGGAGCTGCGCGAAGATCGAGTTGAGGTTGGCGGCCTTGGCGGCCCAGAAGTGCAGCTCTGCCATGGGCCCCAGGTGGCTCTCCTGGACTTGGCTCGAACTCTGTCGCTTGCTCAGCATGGACTCGGGGTCCTGCTTCAAAATGTTCTTGATCTGCTTGGTCCACGTGATGAGGCAGCCCTCGAGGCCGTGCACCTGGTCCTTCACGACTGAAGAGCCTGGACCTGGGCTTGAGCCTTGAGGCTTGGACGAGAGCAGCGCCGAGCCGCCGGCGTGCTCTGTCAGGATCTGGTCCCAGGGCAACGGCAGGCACGTGGCGCCGCGCGTTTGGCCCACGGTGATCTGCAGGCTCGAGAAGAAGCCGTGAACGTTATTGATCACAGACGCTGTGACGATCTCAGGCCACTGGCGCTGGTTGCGCGGGTTCCCGATGAGCGGGATGAGCACCTCGTGCAGCAACAGCGAGAGCGACTCGAGCGCGTTCCGTTCGAGCGTGCCCGAGAGGATCTCTTCGTGCGCGCGGTCGAGGCTCACGGCCGCCTTGGTGGTCTTGACCATGTACAGCACGCACGTGCCATTGCTGCTGTTGTTGCTGCTTGAGCGACTGCTGAAGAGCCGCGGCGGTGGCACGGCGTACACGTGCACGTCACCGCTGGCTTCGTCCCCGTGGTCCGTGAAGAGCAGCAGCCGCGCGTCCGGCAGATGCAGGAACTCGAAGAGCAGCGTGGCCACGGCCTCGCTCGCGAACCTGCGCCCGAGCTTCTCGAGCTTCACAACCGGGAACGTGCGCACGACCAGGCGCCGCAGGAACTCGACGCGCGGGTCGTCCTTGGGCGCCTCTGTGCTGTGATTGTTGCCGCTACCGCCATTGGCTGAGCGCTCGGCCACGTCCATAGCTCAGGGCCAAAGGCGATGCAGAAGCTAGTTGGCTGCGAGGAGATCGTCGACTGTCTTGGGCTGACAGTCGAGTGAGTGGTCTTGTGAAGGCCCCAAGAGTCGCGTGGACTTGTATCTTGAAGAGACGCGAACATATTAACATAATAGTTGACACACATAGACAAGTCCAAGAATAACAGCTCACAATGGTACCGACAGTCATGATGGCAGAGCAGTAGTAGCATCCTTCATGTTTGATGGTGATAGTGGGGATGTTACCAGAGCTCGTCGTCGTCCTGGCCGTCGTCCAGACCCAGCAGCGTGCCTGTGACCAGCAGCTCTCCTTTCTTGAGCACGAACGCTGCGATCTCGCTCGCAGGGATGAACGCGACGTGGTCTGCGAGTGCCTTGCGCATGTTGGTCGCGGGGTCTTCGCTCTCCCGACTGTCTTGCTGCTGGTCCTGGGCCTCTACTGCAGCGTCCACAAAGGGTGGCACGATGCCTTCGATGAGCCCGACGCAGTCGCCCTCGGCGTTCACGACCGCGCCGCCGCACATACCTTCTTCCAGCACATCTTCGCTCCACGCGAAGGCCTGGCCCTGGCTGCTCGCGCCCACGAAGCGGCCCAGGACCTCCTTTGGCGACTGTCCGACGCCGCCAATGTCTTCAGTGTCAGCGAATGGGAACTGCTTGTGGCCCGTAAAGAGCACGACGTCGCCCGATGCGCATGCGCTCCTGGACGGGTCGGCCAGCGCGAGCAGCGCCAGGTCCCACTTGTTGATACTGCCACCACCATCAGTAGGAGTACCGTGGGCGTGTTGTGTCCAGTCTACGCCAGCGAAAGACTCGCCCAGCGACAACATCGCGAGGTCGCGCGACGGGTGCAGCCACACGTGACGCTGCAGTGGGATCTCCTCGAGCACCTTTGGCACAAAGAGCGCGTCGCCACGGCTGCTGCTGGATGATACAACCCGCCCGGGCGGGAGCTCGAGCAGCTGCAGCGAGTGCTGGACGAACTCCTCGCTCACGTGCTGCAGCCAGTCCCACTTGTCCGCAAAGTACTTTGGGAAGAGCCATGGACACGCCACGTGCTGGCACGTGAGCACCACGAGGTCGCCGCCCGCAGCGCTCGTGTGCCTGGAGCGCGAGGCTGCGTTCGTGTCGAGCAGGAACGCAGAACCTCTGCGTAAAGCAGCCAACAGGCAAAGTGGGTTGAGACCAGAGTGAGCAAAATGAGCTGCTTGATTGGCCAGCAGCTCACAGGCCACAGAGAGAGAGAGAAAGAGAGGCCGGAGTAAGGACACGCAGACGAACCTGCTCAGGTACTCCATCTCGGCCATGCCCTCGTGCGGCAGACGGAACTTGGTCGTGAGCGAGAACACCGCGTGGCGCGACCGCGTCGCCATCGCTCGGCCGGTCATTTTGAAAATCGTTTGCCTCTTAGCAACACGAATTTATGGCCGGAAATCGGACACCTTAGCTTTTCGTCGTTTTTTTAGCTCAGTTTTAGCGAAAGCGACTACCGGATAAAACTTGTCATATCCGGTGACATGTCTTATCCAAAAATGGTTTTTAGGTAATCACAATGCAGAGGCTCAAAATGGATTTTTATATAGATGTTTGTATAGGCGTGTCAAAAATGCCACTTTTTCGTCCAGATCAAAAACATTGGTTTTGCGAACTACCGGATATGACAAGTCTTCTATGGTAGCTAAAAATGCGCCAAACGGCTACTCTTAGGTCATTCGCACCCCGGTTGTTAAACGACAAGTTGCTTTTTTGTTTAACTTTAACAGTAGCAATACAGTGCTGGCCAGTGCTATGAGGACACCCACTTTTTGCCGAAATTTTAACCAATAGTAGACTTTTGAAGCTCAAAATTGGACAGAATGAGCCAATTGGAAAACGCTTTACGGCTGTGCTTTCCGTTTGTTGATCA
>JAASFV010000530.1:0-19807 GCA_023334015.1 Globisporangium paddicum
CTACGCAACCAGAGGCGTCTCCGAGCGGATCGCGACGCTGCATTCGCGACACCAAGCGACGACGCGCTCAGTGAAGAGACCGTGAACGACGAGCTACAGGACATCATTGGCGGCTTGCAGCACCATGTGGTCGAGTTTGCTGTTGTGCTCTACAACGCATCCCGTAGCACTCTGAAAGCGATGGAGATGAACAAACCAGCAGATGAAGCAGACGCAAAGAGCTCAAACCAGTACCCTCTAAGGCAGCAGTCAAGCGAAAGAAAGCTCCGTCTTGCGGTTCTAGATTTTCACGTCGAGATTTTGGGCGTGCAAGATCATGAGCATTTCGTTCTAGCAGTCGAAGAGCAGTGGAGCACAAGAGCAAGACGAAAACAAGAACCAGTCGCGCTACTCCGACGAGTGCGTTGATGTGCTCCGGTGCTGCGGGCGTGTTGGTGCGCTCCTGCTTGAAAACGCCACAATCGATTGGAAGAAACTATTTACTACGCCAGGGCTCTACATGCCGACGAAGATAGTACATTTGCTCAAAAAACAAGCGACATCTGTGAAAATGCAACAAATCATCAATGGTCATGCAGGTATCTGATTATTCTTCATCAAAAGGCACACAGCGAATGTCAGCTACCAGGTGGTGCACCTTGGGCGCGTACGACTTGACGCGCTCCACGTGCTCGCAGGAAATGGCCCATTTCTTGCCGAACTGCGCCGCCAGCTGCCGCAGCGAGTCCAGCAACCGCTGTTCCCAGGCTTCACGGTCCTCCACGGCCACGTTGTCGTGCACGTGGAACCAGCCGCCTTGTGGCTTGAGTACTTGCACAGCGAGCGGCCAGGCCTTGATGCTCGTGGGCAGCAGGCCCAGGTTCACGCGGTCCGCGACGTCCACGAGGTTGGGGGCCGTCTCACGATTGTCGCCCAAGTATACTTGGCATTTGTGCGCAACGCCATTGCGCTCGAGGTTGAAGCGCAGCGCGTCCACCGAGTCCGGGTTCCACTCGCACGCGTGCACGAACGCCGCGCCGCCATGCACGAGGAACGGCAGTACGTAGTACCCGATGCCGCAGAACAGGTCCACGATTACTTCGTCCTGGCAGCCGATGTTGGCCATGCGCGCCTTCTCGGTCACGTTGCCTGAGGAGAACATCACGCGCGTGATGTCCCAGCCGTAGACGATGCCGTTCTCGCGCACCTCGACCCAGCCTGGCGCCTGCTGCGCGCGCGTCGATGTCAGCGCCTGGTGGTTCACATAGAGCAGGTCCACGTGGCTCTGGCGCTTCTCGCTCGCATCGATGAACGCTTTGCGCGCCACGCGCGAGAACGGAGGGGATGTGGACGCGCACACCTTGGCCCACATTTCATGCACAAACGGCGCCTGCCAGTGCTGTGTGAGAAAGGATTCCCGCGGCACAAGCAAAATGTCGCCCACGAACTCGTACTTGTCCGGCACAGCCGCCTGCACTGCGTACGGGATACCTTGCTTGACAGCGAAGGCCAGGATCGTGCTCTGGATCACTTCGTTGCGGTTTAGACCGCTGCTCCTGCCGAATTTGTTGGCGTACGCGTCTTCGTCCACGACGAGCTCGAGAGCGCTCAGCTCGGCCCTCGATGACAACGCGCTCTTGAACGCACTCGTGACCGGGATCAGGAACGCAGAGCCACCACTGCCGTTCTCTCCATCCAGCTGGATCACGTGGACACGACGCAACTTGTCGTACACGCCGTTTCTCTCCAGCAGTGTCTTGATTCTCTTCACGTCGAGCTTGGCTGCGAGCACGCCCAGCGGTTCGTTAGTCGGTAAATTGGAGTCAGCGACGACGGTAATCTCACTGGCATTGGACGAGGTGGACGAGGACGCTGGTCTCGATACAATAGCAGTCATCTTGCCAGACTCGGGCACTGTCGATCTTCGAGCTAAGATTGTCGTGACACTGGAGTCAGCCACAACGACAGCAGCAGTCTCAGTGACAGGGGGCGAGGATGCGGGTCTCGGGACAGTAATCATCGTCTTGGCGAGCGTGATCTCGCACTGGAACGGCGACGAGTAGAATTGGCCAAAGCCAAAGCACTGGAAACCGCCGCCGAGGAGGTACAGACTGCTGTTATGCGGCATCCATGTGCACGTGTGGTACGCAAAGGCCGCGTTCGCATGCTTCACCTCGCCCAGACGCATCCATTGCATCGTCTTTGCGTTCAGCACGAAGAGCTTCTGCGTCGCGTTGTCGCCGTTCACGAGCGACGACGTCGTCATGCCGCCCGAGATCACCACATGCTGATCGCTCACTTCGCACGCGTTGCTGGCGATGAGGCTCGCGTCGGGGCCCTCAGCGGCATTGCCAATGTCACGGCGTTCCCATTCGTTCGCGACCGTGTCGTACACCAGGCAGTACGACTGCTCTCTGTCGCTGACGTCACTGGCATTGGCCTTAGCCTCACTGTGAACAGTATCCGTGTCACCACTGCCAACGCCACTACGGGACGATGTCATGCCGCCCCAGAAGAGCAGCTTCGTCTTTTCGACCACGGCGTTCACGTGGTCGAAGCGTGGGAACTCGAACGGGTTGGTTATCTGGCGCCACTGCGGCGGACTCTGGCTCAGATCGAGCGCAAAAAGATCGCCGAACACCGTGATGGCGTCACGCCCACCGTAGACGAACATCGTCGAGCCAACGGCGCAGCTCGAGTGCTTGTACCGCGGCGACGGGGCGTGGCCAACAGTTTCCATGCGACTCCAGACGCGCGTGTCCAGGTCGAATGTGTACACGTCGTTGAAGGGCTTGGTCGGGCCCGCGCGGCCGCCAAAGACGACCATGTTGTTCGCTACCACCACGGCCGTGTGCTGCATGCGCGCGCAGGGCGCGTTCTCGGCGTTGAGGTCTTCAAAGACGACCTTGAGCGTGTCGCTGTCCGTTACCGAGAGGATCTTGAGCGCCGCGAGACGGGACGTCGTGCCGGTGGCAGTTGCGCCCTGGCCGCCAAACACGGCGATGTGCTTGTCCCCAAACGGGACGCTCGTGTGGCCAACACGCTTGACCGCGTCGCATGCGAGCTCCTTGAATTGCTCGAGGTCCACTGACGCGACAGTCTCGATGCTGACACTGTCAATAGCAACGTGCTGGGTCAGAAATTTCACCTTGAAGGCTTCGAGCAGCTGGTCTGTTTTCTGCTTGTTCGCGATGAACTTGTCGTTCGCAATGCCGACGATCCACTTGAGGTAGTGGTCGCTCACGAAGAGTTCCTGGGCCGAGTGCGCGATCGGGATCTCGAGGCCGTTCGCGGTTGTGCGGATCGCGCACATAATCTTCTTGTTGCCCAACACGACGCCCGACTCGCGGAAACCGCATGCGATGCCCCACTGCAGGAGTTCCTTGGCGGACTCCAAATCGCGGCACACGACGTGCATGATGAACGGCTCGTGCTTGATGATCAGCTAAATCGTGACAAGAGTGAGATGAGAGACACATCAGCCACTGCGCAACCCATACAACAGGCAATAAGGCAGACGCACCATGTTGCTCTTGGTCGAGACGGCATCCGGCGAGCGCAATGCGCTCGAAAGCTGCTCCATCGTGATGGTCGCGTGCTCCGCGAGCAGCCACTTGCCGCCCTTCGTGATCAGGTTCACCGCCTCCTCGCGCACACCATTGGCTCCAGCATCGCTACCATTAGCAGCAGCAGGCACGCCACAGAATACAGCAATGCGCCCCGAGCACGAGCTGCTGGTCACCTGTCGAATCGCCACCAATGAGTCAGTCCACTACGAGGAGCTACGAGCAGCTACGCACGCACGTACGTAATTCGGGTGGTTGTTGATGAGCCGGATGAGGTCGACGATGGGCTCGTCGATGCTGCCTTTGGGGCTCTTGTCCTCCGCCATGCGCAGCTTCCGCAGGCTCTCGCGCTTGAAATGCGCGAACATACGCACGCTCGTCCTCTGCTGCTGCTGATGGCCACCTAACTGGATCAATAGTGTCGTCTCGCCAGTCAAAAAAGGCCAGAGAGCAAAATCTGCGACGTGCGTGGAATTGCAATTGTACCTCCCCCAAAGGGAGGCACAAATACTGTCATGACAGTACACTCTATACTGTAGGTAAACTACTTCTTTTCTTCCCGAAACGATGGAAAGAAACCTCATGTTCGATACAAAAACCAAGCTTATTCCTTTTCCATCGTTCTCTCGAAAAAAATGCTATCGAATTTTTTACGGTATAAATTACCCATACAACAACAATAGCAGTGCTACCAAATAAATTACCCGCACAACAACATTAGAGAAAAAAGCGCGCCAATCGTAAATTCGTCACATCGATCGACTGGTTCAGTCCAAAACAAGACGAGCCAACGCGACCGCTCGCTCGATCCGTGTGAAGCAAGCAAGCGCCTACGAGAGAGCCACCACACCATCGCTTAGTAGAGTGAGTGAGAGCCATGCAGAGCGCGCCGCTACCGGTCGCGGCACACGTGCTGGAGCAGGCGTACAAGGCCATCCGCACGACGCCGCCCGAGCCCAAGGACCTCGAGCAGTCGGCCAAGCTGCAGGCGTTCATGGACGCGCACTTCCCCACTGAGTGCGACGACAACATCACGCGCCGCTCGATGATCCTCGCCGAGTTGCGCTCCATCTTCCGCGAGTGGGTCAAGCAGGTACGCTTCCATATATAGATATGTAACACACACACACTGGAATGGGTAGAGCGCTAATTAACAATGTTTGTGTGTTTGTATAGGTTTGCGTGCAGAAGGGAGTGCCGGAGGAGATCGCCGCGGACGCCGGCGGACAGATCCTCGTGTCGGGCTCGTACCGCCTGGGCGTGAACGAGCCGGGCGCGGACATCGACACGATCTGCGTGGCGCCGCGCCACATCTCGCGCGACGACTTCTTCTCGTCGCTCAAGGAGATCTTCCTCAAACATCCGAAGGTGTCGAACCTCGTGTCCATCGAAGGCGCGATCGTGCCGATCATCACGTTTGACTACGAGGAGATCAACATCGACCTCCAGATCGCCATCCTGCCGCGCAACACGATCCCGGACGACCTCAACATCCTCGAAGACGCCGTGCTCATCGGCGTTGACACGGCCACGGA
Organism: Globisporangium paddicum; assembly: GCA_023334015.1. NCBI lineage: Eukaryota > Oomycota > Peronosporomycetes > Pythiales > Pythiaceae > Globisporangium > Globisporangium paddicum. Next base: position 5,081 of record JAASFV010000530.1, read on the forward strand.
GAAGTCACTCAATGGCCCGCGCGTCACGGAGCTCATGATTAAGGTACGCACCGCATTGTGATGGTATAACCTAGACTACTGTCTATAGACTCATTGGACTAAGCTTTGGTTGATATCTGAACAGCTGACGCCGAATCGCGAGAGTTTCATCAGTGTGCTGCGCATTGTGCGTCGCTGGGCCAAGCGCCGCGGGCTCTACTCGAACAAGATGGGGTACCTGGGTGGTGTCAACTGGTGCATTTTGGTGTGCTTCGTCAGCCAGCTGTACCCAACGGCGGCGCCCTCGACGCTGCTGCTGCGCTTCTTCATGGTGCTCGCGAACTGGAAGTGGCCTTTGGCAATTCAGGTATGCTGCTGGTATGTGAGATGGGTTTGAGAGTGCTGAGTGGATTGCTAACTTTGTGATTCTCTGTGTAGCTTTGCAAGACGCATGACGCTAAGCTTGGCTTGGAGATCTGGAACGCGAACTCTGGCAACAACAGGTACACCAATCAGCAGTGTTGCATAGTGCGTGTGTTGTATGGACGCAGTGACTAATACTTGTGTGTGTGTGTGAACAGATACCAGGTGATGCCGATCCTGACGCCGGCGTACCCGTCGATGAACTCGTCCTTCAACGTGTCGACGCACACGCTTGCGGTGATGAAGGACGAGCTGAAGCGGGCGCTTGGCATAGTGCAAGATATTTTAAATAAAGGAGGCGCGGACTGGAGTCCGCTGTTTGACCCGTCGGACTTTTTTGCAGTACATCAACACTACCTCGCGGTGGACGTGTACACGGAGACCGAGGACGAAGAGCAAGCGTGGTGCGGCTTCTGCGAGTCGCGCATCCGCAAACTGGTCGAGAGCCTCGCGTACATCCCGCAGCTGTGCCGCATCCGGACGTTCACGAAGAAGTACCCGCTGAGCTTCGTCGAAACCCAGGCCTCCGGTCCAAGCAATGGTGCTCAAGACGCTGCTGCTGCTGCCAAGCCGAACAAGTTCGGCGTGTGCTTCTTCGTGGGCTTCGACATTGACCGTCGCCAGTTGCGCGGCCGCGAAGTGAGCATCGACAACTCGGTCGACTACTTCAAGCACAACGACCTCTACCGCTGGAACAAGCGCACGGCAACGATGGACGTGAAGATCACGCCCGTGGTCTGGAAGAACCTGCCTGAGTGTGTTTTTGAAGACCTGGGCGGGCGCCAAGTGGCGCGCAGCGTCCGTCGCGAGTTCATGAAGAAGAAGAAGGATGAAGAAAAGGCCGCCGAGGACGCTGCGAATGGGGTCGTGGCCGGCACTTCGTCCGGTGAAGACACGGCGGCGGCGAAAGACACCCAGTCCCAGGACACGGACGGAGGCGGTACGTGCGAAGAAGACAACCTTAGCGCCACGGAAGACGTGAACCCGGCAGCGGCGGACGACAAGAGTGAGTCTGCTGCTGAGAAGGCTGTGAACGGGAATGCGAGTGCCAGTCCACCTCCTCCGCTTCCCCTCGGAAGCCCCGGTCCGAACCCTGCAGCGGAAGGGAGCAGCGCGTCGTCGTCACCTGTGAAGCCACCTCAACAGCAAATCGAGAAACTGGGTTTGTCGACTCCTGTAAAACCACCCAGAGCCTCTGCAAGCGAGGCTGTTGCTCCAGGCAAGCGCGACCGTGAGGACTCGTCGTCTGCGGCTGGTACTCCGCTCGCGAAGAAGATGTTGGTATCGGCACCTGGCACGCCCTCCACGACCACGTCGACGCCTTCGAAGCCACTACCGCCGGCTCCACAACGCACGACGACGACGGTCCCAGCGCCTCCAGCCGCCATCTCCTCGCCGCGCAAGAGACGTAAAATGAAAATCACCTTTGCCAAACTGAACTAAGTTGCTCTCTCTCGCTTCCCAAAAAAGAAAAAAAACATGAACTGGGACAGCAAAAAAAAAAAATGAAGAGAGAGGAGAAAAAAACAAAAGAGAGAGAAGGATAGCTCCACACAACAAAAGAAAATATTTAGCAGCGCAACAAGCGCATAGTAAGCAGGCAGGCTGGGAAATGCCTCACTCGCACAACACAAGACAGCAGTTCGAGATCAGCACTTCTGCGAGGCATCTGGGGGTCTGAGGAAAGAGAAGCCGAGCTGATGAGCTACAGAAACATGAAAAAAAAATCGCGACAGCACGCACCAAGTTCGAGCCACCTCGCCTTGAGCTCTTCATTTGAAAAAAAAATCGTTAAGCGCCAAATAAAAAGAATGACACGAGCTGCAGCCACAGTGCCTTTTCGTCTTCGTGCGCCACGCCCGTGGTCTCCTCCTGCTTGTGCTGCTTCTGTGAAGAGAACAGGAATTCGTCGAGCTGGATCTGCTGTTGCTGGGCGAATGTCGACTTCCACGCTTCTGGAGGTGAAGTTGCCATCTGACTCGACGGCGCTGCAAAGTACGTCACGAGAGCGCTCAGCACGACACACGCACGCTGGGTAACCTCTTCAGTATCACCAGGAGCTCTGGTCTGGAAAATCTGGGCATGGACATCGGACATTGTCGTGAGTTGGGAAGTCAAGCAACTCCCCCACAGAGCTCGGAGCGCCGCCTCCGTCTTGTGCTTGAGCCCGACGCAAAAGTCTCGATCAGCCAGCGAACTCGACGATCTTGTACGAATATTTCCGTCACAGTAGTCCATGTAGAGCTTGAGATTGCGCAGTCCTGTCATAGATGACGGCTGGAAATCCAGGTGCTGCAATCGGAAGAGCGCGTGAAGAGCATTCAGGTACATTGGCAGGAAACTCGAGGCCTCTTCAAGCACGTGTCGCGTCACCAGCTGTCGACACTGGATTCGCCACCAGTTCGCAAAGGAATCTGTGGCTGCATTTTCATCACCAAGTTGAAAATGCCGATGTTGTTGTCTATCAGCCGCCGACAGGAAGTACGAGTCGAAGATCTGGACAAGCTGGTCGTCCTTGTCGTGAACGAGTCGATGGTCTGGCGTGGAGTGGCTCAGCAGTGCGCGTAGCTCGCTTGAGAGACTTGCAAGACCCTCACTGTGCTCACTGCGCTTGGTCCTCTTGAGCAGAATCATGTTTCGACAACGGAGAAGCTCCAGTCTGAGCGCGTTCGCAGTCATCACGGCGCTCTGCTGGGTCTTTTCAGCCTTCAGTTTCTTCTTCTTCGAGGCCATGAGAATCTCCACGGGGTAGTATTCGCTGCTGGAGATCAGGATCCGCTTGATCGAGCTCAGGTCTGGCAGCAGACACGGCGACTGGAGCGTCAGCCACTTGCTGGTTGGCTTAAGACTCTCTTCATCGCTTCCCTGCAAAAGGTTACGCTGCTGACGGAGCTCGAGGCGCACGGGAATGGAGCAATTCGAGCCCGAGTTCACGTCAATCGTCTCCAAGAGCCTCGACGTGTCCACTGCCAGCACGTACAGGTGTCGGAATGCCTGCAAGTGGTACTTGTTGTCCGCAGTGTTCATCGGATACATCGGGAAGAGGGCGATAACAAGCGCCGCAATCGCGTCTTTGGAGCGGGACACCGTCGCTCGCCCACCGCCGATAAACAGCAATCCAATCGCAGTGCTCAACGCCATGTGGTTCCCATACGTCAGCTCCGAGTCCACGCGCTGGCGTAGGTTAATTGATCGCAACAGTGTCAGTGTTTCAATGTTGCCCGTGCCAGCGTCCACCAGAGCGAGTGCCTGAGCGCACACAGCGAGGCAGCGCTCGATCGTCACGCGCTCGATGTTGCCACCACGCCCGCTCATGATCCCCGATGACGACGCGGTTCTCGATCGCAGGCCGCGACAAAGGATAACGTATTTCTTTAGCGTCGCCCGAGCGCGATTATCGCCTGTGCCTGCGAACCGGAAGCCGATACTGAAGCACGCGCCAGCGATCACGTTCGCATAGGCCTCGCAAATCGACTGGGCGTCCGAGTGCACCGACGAAGTTGAAGGTGCCGAGTTAGACGCCATGTCACGATCTCGATCGGCCGCTTGAGGGTCGCCTTGAAGAGCGTTGTACGCATTTGCGAGCTGCATCGGGACTTGAGTGTCTTCAATCCACTCGGTTGTTGGGATAACCGAGTCCCACAGCACCAGATTCTTCGCCAGAGTACGCACCAGCAGCAGATCTGGACGCACTTGGTCAAGCAGGATGAGCGTGTCGGGAACCGCCAGCTGGGCCGCGATCGCCTTGTTCTCGGTCTGCATGTACATGAACGCGAGCGCCAGTGCACTGCCACACGCCGTGACGCCAACATTGACGTGCTCACCTCGCCATGCGCGGTCATGGGGGCTCTTGGCCTCGCGCGCCGAGCCTGCGCTGCTATTTGACGAGCCATTAACACTGTGTCCACCTGCGCCACCAAAGTTGGTGCCTGTGCCAAAGGTGTCCCACTTGCGGCCGCGGTAGAGACACCCACCGGCGGCATTCGCGTCGCCAAATTGCTGAGCCCCGCCGACAATGTACTTTTGAAGCTTCTCTTCGAGCTTCATGTCTGCAAGCCCCGGGTCGCCGCTCTTCGTTTGGCCGCGGCCCAGCACTACGAGTCCGAGAGCGAGCCCGGCGGCCAACGCGTAGCCTTCCAGCTGGTCGAAGGACGCGGTCGAGAGGCCCGAGTTGCTGTTGCTGCTCACAAACTGCGCGGACGAAGGGGACCGAGCGATCTCCGTGAGCAACAGCTCTGTCATGAGTCGATGGCCCGTGGCCTGATACAAAATACCAAGCCCTAGCAGCGCTGCGGTCTGCGTCGATGCCGGCACGGAGAACTCAGCAAACGGTGGTGGGAGTAACGACGGGATATGCAGACAGAGCATCTTAGAGACTGAGCGCTCCAGCGTGAGCTCGAGTCCCGAGCCCACGAGCGGTGCCTTGGACGTTGACTCCGAGAGAAATCCGTCGTCTTCGAGCGAGATGTCGCCGAGACCAGCATCGCCGCCAGCTGATTCCGGAGAAGAAGGCGAATGGGATGATGATGAGCCGACCGAGTCGCGACTTGAACCAGTCCTCTTCGGTTCTTCCGTCTGCGTTTTCCGACGCTGTCGACAGTGCGCAGCCGTGGTCGCCATCCCGAGAAGGATCGCAACGGTGACAAACTCATTCGAGAGCGATAGATAGTTGTATACGTCAGCCATGGAGAGACATTTCAAATGCCCTCGCAGCCCCAGTCCAAGCAAGAGGCCAGCGTGGGCGGCGTAGGCTTCTTCCAAGCTTCGCTTCGTGGCTTCAACAGACTGCGGCGCTGTCGAGGCATTGCTGTTTCTACCCGCAGCTCGCGCCTGGTGCTCTGCTACTGACGGGCGATGGTACTTGATCCAGTAGCGATTCACCACGTTCGATAGGTCGCGAGCTGGGAGTCGAAGCCCTGCAGCACATCCATTATGGAACTGTGGCCAGAATATGAGCTCCTTGGCATAGCCTGAGACATCCAGCGACACGATCGCATTTGTAGGCGGAGTCCTGCCGGCGAGTGGGAGTTCAGGGACGCGTAGTTGCCACGCCTGGTTCTGCACCATGCTCATGTTAAAGCTGCCCAATGTCACCATACCTCGAGCCACGGGTAGCGACATGGAGCGCTTGCATAACAACAGGAGCCGAGCCTGCTGCTGCTGCACGTAGTCCTGGTCCGTCGTGTCCGAGGACTTCTCGAGTTTCAGGCACACCGGGCGGTTCGACCGAATCAGTCGCGCGACCTCTTTCATCCGCTGATCAGACGGGAACAATGGTTGGCTGAGCAGAATGGTCTCCTCGAGTCCATCGCTCACATCGTGATGCTGCGGCTGATCGGTCTCGAGTTCTTTCATCCCGTGGTTCACATGCTGACTCGGCGCATGTTCGGAAGACTGGGAATGGTTGGTGCTCACGCGACTGGAAACCACGCCCGCGAGATCTTCTCGGCCGATAAAATGGCAAATATCCTCCGTGATGAACGGCGGCGGCGCGTGTCGGAACTTGCTGATCGCCTCAGTTATTGGAAACTGGACACCAAACGGCAGATCCTGGAGAGAGAGCCGCACGCCAAACGGATCCTGGGTCAGGAACGCCATTAGTTCTGCTCTCTGCTGTCTTTCGAACTCTTCCTGCTCCTTAAGGACCTCTATATTGGAAGCTTCTGGTGCTCCTCGGGGCGAAGCCAGGAGCTCGTAGATTTGACAGACTGCGACGGTGCGCCACATTGGCGAGCTCAATTCTCCTGACTCTTGCGTACTAGCAGCCATCTTGATCGAGCCATTCCCATTTGGAAAACTTGGGAATTGCTTTTGTGATGGTTGCGAGCGACCGGAGCTTTGAATTTTTGCGTGCACCCAGCCCAATATGTCGGGGACGCACGTGTTGTCCCAGTCTGCGAACACACGCGTCTTCAGCACGGATGATGTGCTGGAGCTTGAACTCTTCTCGCCCCACTCTTGCTGATAGTAAGATGCGTAGGCTTCGAGTCCGAGGAGCGCCGCCACTTCCAATTGTAAGCTTGCGAGCTGCTGGCGAAGCTGAGATGACATCACCGAGAGCTTCAGGTCCTCGTACAGCAGGTGCAGCCCTGCAAAAATCTTCACCGCATGGGCTTGCAGCGGCAAAGTCGTAACCCGTTCGTTTGCTTCCTTGGACTTGAAAGTCGCTGATGATCTTGGAGTCGCTGGCGCAACCGAAGAGCTCTTCATTTGGAGGAACAACATTGCGTTCTCAGCCTTGTACGTCTTATGAAAGGTCGACCGACAGAGTTTGTCGAAGGCTGACTCTGATTCCACTTCCAGTGCACCATCTCGTCCTGATCTGCTGTCCACTGAAGAATAGCTTTGGCTTGCTGGACTGTTATTTGCGATGACGAGATCGTAAAACACCTCCCACTCAGTCTTCACACAAAAGCGACACGCTGTCGCTGTCTCCATGCTGGCTTGAGCGTGTTGTTGCTGGTACTGGGCAACAATGTTGGCCTTCATCTCAAGGAAGACAGCCACAGGGAGAATGCCATTCTCGAGGACACTGAGCACTTTCTTTAACAATGACGGGCCAATTGCAACCTGAAGCGGGTGCTCACATCGGCTGATCAGCTCAGGGAAGTCGGTCACGCTATGTCCGCAGATCTCAAAACCCGACGCGCCATCGAGCGCCCGGATCTCGGTGGTCGCTGGCCACTTGGAGACCTGTAGGACACTCGATGGAGGCACGAGCTCGCAGATCGGATGAGCGCCTCGATGCAGCACAAGCTTCCGGTTTTGTTGGAAGATGACAATATCCGTAGCGCCAGTCTCCAGATCCCACGAGGCTGCAGAAGAAATCGGTAGTGCGTCACAACAGCGAATCACCTCCACGTCACTGCTTTCCGTCTTTGAACCCTTCTCCAGCGTACTCGGAGTAGAAGTCTCAGCTTGTTCGCTTGGGAACTCGTCTAGTCGCTTAAGAACCAAAGCGCCACTGTGCTTATCCATGAAGCACAATAGCGGCGCGAGGTCCACGTCGCTGGCTAAAAACGCCGCCTTTGAAGAAGCACCTGACGCCATCGATCTGCTCATACTGGACGACGAGCGGGTTTCCATGACTGGGGATTCCCACTGCGGCTGAGCGATCCAGTCGGGCGAGATCATCACCTTTTCGCCCTCATCACCGTCACTCTCCTTCTCGCGATGCTTCTGCCACGTCGCCGAGTCCACAACCTGCACGAGGGCGACACGCTGAGTCCATGTAACTGGGCATCTCTGGAGTTCGTAGACGCAGAAGCGTCGATCTTGGCTGTGGAAGCAAACGAGCAACTCTCGTGCAGCCAGGAACGCCACGATCTTGAGCGCCGGGTCGCAAAGGAATGATTGCAGCTGCTTCGGTGAAGCTGAGGCTGAGCTTGGAGCGAGCGTGACGGGCTTGACCTCCTCCAGCGGATGCGCGAGCGTGAAGAAGCGCGGCCGCGCCGCGAGCTCCTTGTCGATAAACAGCGTCGCGCTGGGCGTCGTCTCGGCACTTCTCTGCGACGATTGCGACGGTACAAACGATGCCTGGTGCACTGGTGGGCTCCGCTGCATGAGCAGTCCGCTGTCCATGGCGAAGAGGCGGTTCGACTGGAAGGGCAGCGCGGCCTCGTAGACCTCACCCGTGGGCGTGTAGATGTTGACGCAATCCGAGCGCACGAGCACGCACAGATGCGGCATGCATGGTGGCTCGAGCCCTTGTCCACGGACGCGCTTCTTGCGATGAGGCGTCTTGTGTGATAGCGACGACGCAGGCGAGTCATGTTGAACTGGAGCTGCTCGTGACGACGTGTTGAAGTGCGTCATAACAGCGTCGAGCACGCGCTCCGGGAACACAAAGCTGCGCTCGACGACGTGCGAGCCGCGGTGCAGGAACGCGACGCAGTTGTTCACGACGCGCACGACGTACGGCGTCTCGCTGTACTCGCGCTCCAGGAAGAAGAGCTGGCTGGGAGCGACTGGTGGGGATGGTGCTGTTGCGGCGCGCAGCAGCGCCTGGTGGGCGTGCGAGCTCGTGTGCGTTGACGTGTTGATCTTTTGCAGGAACGGATCGCTGGCGTCCATCCTGCGTACCCCACTGTAGCGCACGCGCACGCGCGGCAACGCGCCATCCGCACTGGCGAATGTTGCCATTTTGCTTTGTTTTTGGATCGTTGCGACTGCAACAATGCAAGCACCAGCAAAATGAAGAGGGCTCATTTTAAGATAAAAAGGTTTCTGTTTGGACTTTAAATTGGTGTTTTCAAGTTCAGAACAGGGCTGTGCCTTGGTTTCGCTTGGTTTGCGCGGCCCGATTCTAACATTGTAAAATAAAGAGGCTTGAGATGGCAGACTGCAGATGAGCTCCCCATTTGACTTGCCGTGAATATGCGAGTGGAGCTGCTCAACACTGTTTATGTATTTATTTTTCTGTCTGTATCGATTCAGCTACGAGGCTCGCAGGCGTCTCTTCATGGGCAGTGAATGGCACGCCAGCAATCTCCAAGCGCGTCTGCTGAAGCCCGACGCTTCTTCTCAGTAGGCGAGCTCCAAGATTGCAATCCCTCTGTTTAAAAAATGCTCAGCTTCACTTCCATGGCCTCGTGGACGCGGAAGCTGTGCTCTGGGTGCTGGTTTGGGTCTGTAAAGTTACGTGCACGAGAACGCATTTCGTTAATATATAGATAATCACGGCATCAAGGAGCTCAGCTATAAGTCACTTACCGTTGAGGAAGTCAGTGAAGTCGATGTCCTGGTCGGCGCCGGTGAGCGTGTCCAGGCCAGCGTGCGAACTCGGGAGACCAGGGAGGCGCTGTGACATATATCAACATGAGAGTGTGACGACATGTTAGATCTCACAATAATAATCCCACATTGGCAACTAAAAAACACACAGGAACGTACGCCAAACTGCTCCAGGACGGCCTTCTCGGTGCGCAGGCGCATGGCCGCGGCCTTACCGTACACCTGCTCGACCGTCGTCATCTTCAGCTCCCAGTTCGTCGCGCGGTGCTGCTCATACAATCACAATGCACCCAGTACAAAAAGTCAGGATTAACACATTTGTGTCCCTTCTCTCAAAGAGCGCCAAGGCCTATAAACACATGCTGACAGCAAGAGCCACTTACAATTGTCTGCAGACGCTGCACCTCGTGCACCGGTCGCGCGTCCTCGCTGGCGCTGAAGAAGCCGTGGCGGAGCGCATCTGGCGGCGCGCGGACGAGTGGGAGGTTGGTGAGATCCTACAGAGAAGAGAAAGAGTGGGAAAGAGCCACATTGTCAGCATGCACACATACTACATATATAAATGAGGGGATGCACATGAATGCCTCAGGCGTGGCGCTCACACAGACACACGCCCACAGAGGCAGAGCGCAGAGCGGATCTTACCATCTTCTTGGCTTTCTTCCTGTTGTTTTTGCTTTGTTCCCCTTTTTCAGATCTTTCCGAGCTAAAATCGACCAAGAACTCGAATTTTGACCTATTTTAGACCTATTTGGGGTCTATAAAAGGCTAAAACTTTTTTTATATCGAAGAGCTCAATTCGTCCACCAGACTGCCAGAGCAGGCGTGAAAGGCGCCCGAGATGTCCCGCAAGGCGCGCAGCAAGGACGAGGACTTTGGACTCAAGAAGTCCTCGGGCGTCAACTATGGACAGGTGCTCGACCGCCAGATCGATGATGCCCGCTTCGAGCGCCAGCGCGCGATCCGCGTCGGCGTCGCGCCGGTACGTCCACGTCACTTTCTCTTTATATATTGTCCACAAGACACGCGCTAACAACGCCATGCATCGGCTATCAATTACTACAGGCGGCTGCACCGCCACAGACTAGCAGCTCCGGTGGCGCGGCGAAGAAGCCCGCGGCGCAATCGGCGACCATGGACGCGTTCATGCGCATGGTAACGGGCAAGGAGGAGCGCACGATCGCTGACCGCATCAGCGACCCAAACCGCCCGACGTGGGAGCAGTACAAGAAGGAGAACGCCGAGAAGCTCGATCTGTTCACCGGCAACGAGGAGAAGGAGATGGTCGAGTACCGGAAGAAGCTCGACGCCGCGCGCGAAAAGGTGCGGAGAGCTTCATTTGTGGTGGCGCCTTTTGATACCTACATATTGATGCTTTTAATACTTGTAGGCGCTGGCAAGACGCAGCGGCACCTCCTCCAAGAAGAAGAAGAAGCGATCGCACTCGTCGTCTGAGAGCAATAGCGACAGCGATGACGACCGAAGACGGTCCAAGAAGAAGAGCAGCAGCAGGAAGAAGAAGTGCGTTGGGGATTTTCTGTTCGGTACCAAACTTTCTAGTTGGTATCAGACTTTGATACTTAACCGATTGTGTGTGTGCTTGATGACGTTTGAACAGGAAAAGCCGAAAGCGTCGGCGCAGCTCGTCGTCGGAATCAGAGTCTGGTAGCGATTCGTCCGAGCCGGAGAAGGAGTCGTCGCGCAAGAAGCACAAGCACAAGAGCAGGAAGAAGAAGAAGTCGAAAGATCGCGAGCGCTCGCCGTCGCCCATGCGTCTCTCGTCGTTCTTTAACAATGGCGGTTCGTCTGACGAAGACAATTAACGTTAGTTGCGAGAGATGTAGCTGGCCTCAGAGAGCAGAGACTGCCTGGAGTAAGAGAGAGAAAACGGAGCACACGGACGACGATGATCAAATAGACGCACAAATTGTCATGTTGTTAACACCATTCTGAAAAATTTCTTTATTGCATGCCAACAAAGTAGTTTGTAACGTAAATATAGGGCTGAAGCCCTACGTTAGAGGATTTTAACCCTCATCTTGCAACAGATATCAGGCCATTTGGGTCATAATCAGCGTCGCCCCCTCGAAGCGATGCCGCTGGCGACGGGCGTCTCGCCGCAGCATGGAGACCTCCCTGATCCCACCACTAGGGCTACTGCTGCTGGCAACAAAGAGCAAGACGAGATGGTAGGCGATCCAGCGACTGGCAACAACGACGGCGACCAGGAGCTGCGCCGCCGCGACCGCCTCTCCTTCATCAAGCTTCTGCGCGACGGTGTGCAGCGCCGAGTGAGCGCACAGCTCGACGCCGACGCTGCAGAGGACGCTGCTGCTGCTGAGAGGCGTTCCAGCAGCAATGACAGCAGCGGCAGTGATGGTGATCAAAACTCGTCGTGTGCAGCCAAACAGCTCAACAGACCCAGGAAGAGCTGCGGCAGCGGCGGCGCGTGGCAGACGCTCGCGTGGCGCGATGCGTACTCAACCGAGCCGTTCTTTCAAGCGACGATTAACAACAAGCCACTGCGCATTAAGCAGATCATGCAGGGCGAGCTCAACGGCCTCGGCACGGGGTTGACGGTGAGATCCACTGCATTTGCGCTCGGTATGCAGCAAGTAAGCTCTCCGTCTGATTTCGAATTGACCATTTTACGCTCGGCTATCCAAATGCGCAGGTGTGGCCCGCCGCGTGCGTGTTGCTGAAGCACTTGGACCACCGCTTTGCTGGCAGCAATCAGCTGGAGAACCAGTTTGTGCTGGAGCTCGGCAGTGGCACCGGCGCCGTCGCGATCGCGGCTGCGATGCTGGGGGCGCGCCGCGTCGTGGTCACGGACATGGACGCGCTGCTCTTTCTCATGCAGGAGAACGTCCAGTTGGCTCAGACGACAGCAGGCGCATTGAGCCGCGAAGCCTCCATCCAAGTGGAGAGCTACGAATGGGGTGCTTCACCAAGCGAAGCCATGATCGCCACCACGTCTCCCTCCGAGCATGCATACCCAGATCTGATTCTCGTCTCAGACTGCATCCTGCCGCGCCTGTACCCTATTGAGCCCCTCGTTGCTGCACTGGACCTGCTCGCGAAGCAGCACACGACGATCCTCATCTCGTTCGAGTACCGCTACTATGAGCCCTTTGATGCCAAGCAGCGGTTCTGGGAGCTTATGCAAGCCGAGGGGTTTGAACTGCGCGTGCTCGAGGAGGACGAATACCACCCGCGCTTCAAGGCCGACGACATTGAGATCTGGGAACTCAAGCGACAGCAGCAGCCTGGCGCAGCTGAGTGAATTCGTAATTTACATCCAGCACATTGAAGTCTTGAAGCGGTAGACTGGGATGATTGTACACCAAGCATCCTCTCTAAACACCGAGTACAGTACAGTATATATACTCTCAGCAAGTCTGCCATCTCCCTCGTCACATGCCGCTAATGATGGTCCATGATGTGTCTGTTTTCCCATTGACAGTGCTGCACTTTGAGTGTGAGGAAGTGACGCAAGAGGCGGTGCAGAGGCTATCGCCAAGGCGTCAGAGGCTGGCCCAGCGGCATGCTCTGACACGTCGTCAAGTCGGTTGTGCACGTGAGTGGAGGTCCCCGAAAACCCTGCTTTTTGAATTATGCAGTAGCAGAATATGCATCAACGTCCCAGCGCTCGTGACTTATTCTCTATATCAATGTCAAGTCCATCAACCGCACGACCACCAAAAAAACTATGTGTATGAACAGCTATGCTTAATGACACCTTCCCATTTGAGCAAGTGTCCCATTGTATGAGTGGCCGCTTCGATCAACAAGATGGGGAATGGCATGCGCTTATCATTCCGCTCTCAGCGACTTACTACCTCTGTGTCCCTCCTCACTCTCCAATCTGCAGCAAGGCAATCTGCGTAGCTGCTGATCATCAGTATGGCGGCCACCAAGACGGACGATTCCCACTACGAGGCCCTGCCGCCCACGCCCAAGCAGTCACCCCAGGCTGCGAATGTGGACAATGGCGAGCAGCTCAAAAAGCCCAAGCACGCCGCGTTCCTGGCCGCGTACGCGGCGCGCGGCCCGCTGAGCGAGCGCGAGAACCCGCTCTCGAGCGCGCCGCTCTGGTCCTTCGTCTCGGCCTCGTGGCTGCAGCCGCTCGTGTCGCTCGGCGCGCGCAAGGTGCTTGAGCTCGAGGACCTCTGGCCCGTGGCGCGCGAGGACTCATGCGACGTGCTCCACGCAAAGTTCATGGCCGAGTACTCGCGTGCGATCGCCCTGCGCAAGGACTCCAGCAGTTCTTCTAGGGTCTCACCCATCGTGACGGCGATCACGCGGGCATTCAGACGCGAGCTCGCGATCGTGTTTGTCAACTACGTCGTGTACACGCTGGCGCTGGCGCTGCAGTCGTACATCGCGCAGGCGATCCTGCGCTTCCTCAACGGCCGGCCCAACATGTTCCACGTCTCGAGCGGCTACACGCTCGTGGTCATGATGAGCGCGACGTCGCTGCTCGCAGTCTCGTGCCTCAACTGCGGCTTCTTCATGTCCCAACGCCTGGGCGCGAACCTGCGGTCCGTGCTCATGGACGTTATCTACCAGAAGAGCCTGCGACTGTCCTCGAGTGCGCGGCAGCAGTACTCGACGGGCGAGATCGTGACGCTCATGAGCGTCGACGCCGAGCGCGCCTTCGCGTGCATGAGCGACGGTCCATGGTTCTTCATCGCGCCCTTTGGTTTTCTACTCACGATCGTGCTCATCGCGTTCCTCTTTAACGTCTGGTCGGCGCTCTGCGGCGCTGTGCTCATTGTCATCATCATGTGGACGTCACTCCGACAAGCTGGACAGATCGGAGTGCTCCAGGGCAAGCTGCTCTACATCGTGGACGAGCGCGTCAAGGTGACCTCGGAGGCGCTCCAGGGCATCCGCGTGATGAAGTTTTACGCCTGGGAGGAGTCGCTCGCGCGCCGCGTGGAGAAGATCCGAGCGCTGGAAGCCCAGTTCTACCGCAAGTTCCACGTGCTGCAGATCGTCAACTCGACCATGCTCTTCCTCACGCCCACGTTGCTCTCAGCCGTGACTCTCAGCGTCTACATCCTTATCCAGGGTAACGTGTCCGTCACAGACGCCTTCACGCTCATCGCGATGGTCAACATCTGCCGTCACGCCGTTACGGTCTTCCCGCGCGCGATCGCCACTATCTCCCAGGGCCGCATCGCCTTTGCGCGCATCGACACGTATCTCGCGGGTGAGGAGCTCGAGTTCCAGGCCAGCTCGGGTGGTTCTCTAGGCGGCAACATCTCGGTCTGCAATGCGCACTTCCAGTGGGCGGCGCCGCTCGACAACGTCACTGTGGTGGTAGACCCAGAGGACTCAGACAAAAACCAAGACTCAGATCAGCCTGTTGAGGCGTCCATGGTGCTCAATGGTGCTGCAGATGGCTTCCAGGAAGCCCAGGGGTTCTCGCTCGAGGGCGTGAACCTCGAGATCGAGATTGGCGAGCTAGTGATGATCGTCGGCGTCGTCGGAGCTGGAAAATCGAGTCTTCTGCACGCGATCCTGGGCGAAATGAAGCGGACCCACGGATCTCTAACCGTGAACGGCGCTATCTCGTACGTGAGCCAG
>JAASFV010000531.1:0-19791 GCA_023334015.1 Globisporangium paddicum
CCAGTGGATGTCAAGAAGTGATAGCGATATACAAAGGGGGCTTGCGCTTTTACTTGGCCTTCTACCTGCACTCACATGAGAGCGAACGATCTTCAGCGACAGACTACCAACGCGTAGCTGATCGTTAGAAAACACCCCACCCACACCCTCTCTTGGCTCAAGAGCTACGCAAACAGGAGCTCGAGACTCTTCTGCAGCACGCCGCAGAAGGCCTTCTGCTCGGTCTTGAGGCACACTTTCGTGGCGCCAGAGCCGTCGAACGTGAACTCGAAGAGCGCGACTACGTTCGTCATGGTCTTGACCGAAAAGTACGCGATTTCCTTGCCGTCGATCCCGCGCTTGGCCACGTAGAAGACGTTACTGAGCTTGAGCAGATCCGCGACGGCGTCGACGCTCCGGGCCGCGCCGGTCGGCAGCGAGAAGTAGTGCTCGTTCGCCTCGCTGATGCCCTTCCACATGTTGATGAAATCGGTCTTCTCGAGCCCGCCGGCCTCAGTGAAGATTGCCGGCAGCTCTAGGTCTGACTGGTAATACAGCACCTCGCCGGACGTGAGGTTCTTGATCGCGACCTGGAGCCCGAGGTTGGGCGCCACTGACGCGTTCACAAAGCCTGGACTCACGCCCATGGGCAGCGCGTGCGAGATGCTCTGGCCAGGTCCCAGCGGTTGCGGGAACGTCACCTGCTGCTGCATGGGCACGACGCCGAACGTGCTCTTGTTGAGCTGGATCGCGACGCCTGCGATCGGACTCGCGCCCTGGTTCTCGTAGTCCACGTCCAACACGAATGTGCCGTTCTTGCGCGTGAACGCGCCC
The DNA here is from genome assembly GCA_023334015.1 of Globisporangium paddicum. NCBI lineage: Eukaryota > Oomycota > Peronosporomycetes > Pythiales > Pythiaceae > Globisporangium > Globisporangium paddicum. The sequence goes on from JAASFV010000531.1 coordinate 814, forward strand.
TTCATCACGAGGCCCTTGCCCTGCTGCGCGCTCAGCAGTAGCTTTTTCTGGACCACCGATCCAGATGAAGAAGAGCTCGGTACAGGTGCACCACCAAAGATGTCGACGAGGCTCGCGCTGGCATTACTGGCTGGCGCCGCTGGCTTAGCCGGCTCGGCCATCGACATGCTGCCAATATCCAAGAGGTCCACCGGTCCCGAGTCCGTCGCGTGGCCGCTGCCACTGGCTCCGCCGTCCTCGTGGCGGTCCGACGAGCCTTCATCATCGTCGTCGCCGCGGTCGCCGTCGTCTTCGGTCTGGTCGCGCAGCTCCGACACGGTCGAGCGCACGACAAAGGCGCTCGGCAGCTTGTGGTAGACGCTTGCGAGCGTCGAGATCTTGCCGATGAGCTCGTCAAGGATCGACGGCTCGAGCGCGCACGTGTCGTCGCTGATTACGGGCTTCTCCGCGAGCACAACCGCGTTCGCGGCCTCCGGGTTGGCCGACAGCAGGCGCCAGTAGACGTAGCCGCGGTCGCGCAGGTCCGGGTTGTCTGACTCCTCGGTCGCCTTGCGGAGCACCTTCTGGACCATGTCTTGGGTCTCGTTCGGGCGCTTGAGGAAGAGCTTGACCGTGGCCGTGAGCAGCTGGAGCTGCACCTGGGCTGTCTCGTCGTCAAAGCCGTCGATGAACGAGTCGAGGAGCTCATCGGCGTTGTCGATGCGCTCGGCGTACTCGCCGATGATCCAGATCATCGACGCCTTGGCCTCGGGTTCGTCGAGTGTGTCAAGGTTCTCGCAGAGCGTCGCGATGATGCTCTCGTACTGGTTCGGGTACTTACGGAAGATGTCCTTGATCACGATGATGGCCTCCTGCACGATGTAGTTGACCTTGGTCTGGATGAGCTCCAGGAGCACGTTGATGCATTTCTCGGCCGCGCGCTCGAGCTTGACGGCGCACCGGCCGATCGCGCGCACGGACCGGCGCACAAAGTCCACGTCGACCTCGGTCGCGTACTCCTTAAACTCGAGCAGGACCTGCTCAATGTTGCGCTCTGAAACGAGCCGGATGATGATCTCGAGCTTTTCCATCTTGACGTAGATCGGGTCGTTGTACTTGCAGAAGAACACCTTGATCTCGTTCGCCAGGATCGTCGGGCGCTTCTGCACGATCAGGTTGATGTTGCGCAGCGCGACGTACTGGATCTCGGGCTCGGCCGAGAGCAGCGTCACGAGCGGCGGCGCCATCTTGCGCGAGAGGCTGCGCTCCGTGTCCGCGTCCGAGACCTTCTCCAAGAACTTCATGATGACCTTGACGGCCGAAAGCACGACGGCCGAGTTGGCGTGCTGCAGCCGCGGCGTGACGCGCTCGATAATCCCCTCGGCCTCGCGCGAGTCCGCGGGCGAGTAGTTGGCCAGCGCGTCGAGCACGAAGACCTGGCCCCACTCGTTGCACTCATTCAGGGCCGCGAGCAGTTTCTGCAAGACTGACTTTGTGATCTTGAAAGCGTGCTGCTGGCTACCGTTCTCCGAGATCTCGGACAGTGCCGCGATGGCGTTGGCTACGACCGTCGGGTTCGAGTCCGAGATGAGGTCGCGCAGCATGTCAAGGAAGCCCTGCTCCTCGACCAGGTCCGGGTTAATGTCGTACAGCTTGGACACGCAGATCGCCGCTGTCTTGCGCACATACGGGTCCTGTAGCAAGCACGTTGTTGTGAGCCACCCATAAGTGTACCTATGTATCATGCAAATATTAAACACAAGCGCACCTCGTCTTGCAGACAGCGACGCAGTGGCTCGCAGAGGTACTCGGTGATGCGGTCGACGCGGATGCAGCCCATGGTGCGCACGGAGAGCGCGCGGATGAGCGGGTTCGGGTCCGCCGCGTCCTTCACGAACGTGTTGACCGCGAGGATCGTCAGGTCCGGATTGCTCTTCGCGTAGTTGATGAGGTACAGGTACACGAGCTTCTTCAGTTGCGTGTCCGCTATACCCATAAACAAGCACACACAAGCGAATCAGCCAAAGATCTATAGCCAAACAGACACGTGTTGGAGAGTAAGTATTGTTCTGTACCCGTCTGGATGCAGTTGACGACGTCCGTGAAGAGCATCGAGACGTCCTTGCCGACCGTCATGTTCGCGATGACCTTCTTCACCGCGTCCTTCTTCTTCTCGCGGCTCGGGTTCGCCAGCTCCGTGCGCAGCTCATGCGTCTCCCCTGCATTAACAACAACAACGTCAGCATCCCACGCACCACACACACACACACAGCTGTCTGCCCATCCAGCAAACGCTCAGGGCCGACCCGCCCCTTCACCTCGTCGGATTGCCCCCACGTGGATCCTAATAATTCAAGAGCCCCACTCGACGCACCTTTCTTGGTGGTGCTGAAGAACTTGGAGTCGTTCGCGGCGCCCGTCATGCGTTTGGCGATGGCCGCCATCGTTGGCATCGCCATGGCTTCTCCTGCGTAAGGGCGTCTCTCTCGGCGGCGGCTCGTAAAGCGAGCGGTAGTGATAGTGAGACTGGTAGTGAGCTCCTCGTGTCCCCCTTCTTGGCGCTCTTGACTTGTTCGGGATGATAACGGACATTGATTTTGCACCAATAAAAATGGAGAAACAGCTATTGGAGAGATGTGATTGGATGAAATTGGAGCAGATCGTGCTTTTATTGGGAAGAGGCGCCCTCCAACAGCGACGGTTCGAGCAAGGCGCAACAATGGTATTGCTTGCGGCCTAATGCTCGCCCAACAATGCACAAGCTGCGCTGCAATGTGAAACGCAATTCCTTCCTTGGTTGAATACTTGCTGTTGCGCAGCACACAAGCGAGCAAACCCCAGACTGCTGTTGCTGTCTTCGTCCTTGTGCACTTGCTTGGACATGCACATCTGCTGCACGATGCAACGTGCAACACACATACTCGATATGAAAGAAGCCGATCTTGCTACGTGCTCAATGAACTCTGGTTCCCAGACTGGCCCGTGCTTCCCATCGCGAGCGCTCGGTTGCGCTCAAACACGCCCTCGAGTAGCTCCGGCAGCTCATCACTCTCTCTGGATCACATCACAAATCAGCAGCACAAGGTCAGCAACAATTGCACACAAAGCACACAACACACATAAATCCTTGCGCAACTGGTGTGCTGCTCACCTGAGCACGACCGGCCGATCAAACTTGCCAAGTCGCTGCGGCAGCCAGCTCGACAGGAACGGTGTCACGTTTGGGTCCTTGTAGCGCACACGCTTCGTAGTTGTCTCGGCTTTCTGCCAAGACATATGACAACATCCACAACAAGAGTTGGCAAATTGCACAATTACCACACATCGCAGATTTGCGCACCTTGCGCTCGCTGAGCGGCGGATGCATGCCGCTCGCCGCCGCGTACACGGCACTCACACCCCCACCACTGCTAGTGCTATAGCTGGTGTTCACGCTCGCATCGGCGCTGCCGCGACGACAGCCGCCGCCGAAGTGGCTCGCGCCAGGTTGCCAGCTTGCGCGCATTCCTTGCGAAGGGGCTTGCTTGTTGAAGTGTGTTGGTGGGTGTGCGCCCCAACAAATGTGACACACCACTCCACTACACCAAAATGATGTGGCGCACACGAATCTACACAACATGGCTACATGTTTCCCACCACCACACGTCGCAGATTAGCTTGTCAGCCCATCTGCGGCACCGCGGTGCTTCTCCTCCTCGAGCACGAGCGTGAGGCCCGCACGATGGAGCGAGCGCAGGGCCTGGTAAGTGCGCTCGGTCATCGAGTTCTCGGCGATGCAGAGCCACTTGAGCGCGATGGCGCACTTGGGCGACCGGAGCTTCTCGTTGAGCAGCGCGAGCGGCTCCTCGGTGATGAGGTTGTCTGCAAGGTTGAGATCTTCGAGCGCCCGGTTCACGTCCAGTGCTTTGAGACAGGCCATGGCGCCCTCGTTGCTGATGCGGTTGTGCGCCAGGCTGAGCTTCACGAGCGTTCGGTTCATCCCGAGGCACTCGAAGAACCGGAGTGCGACCTTGCCATCCATGCCCGAGAGTGACAGGTCCAGCACGCGCAGGGTCCTGTTGAACTTTAGCAGGTTGCTGAACCACGCGACGCCGTCCTTGCCGATCTGGTTCTGCGCAATATTGAGGTATGTGAGCGACTTGTTCTTCTCCGTGAGCGCAAGAGCGAGCTGCTGGGCCTGCTCGGCGCCAATGCCCTGGGTGTCGCCGTCGGAAATCGAGTCGTCGCCCTTCATGTTGAGCTCCTGGAGACTCTTGTTCGTCTCGAGCATGCGTGCAAACGCGCGGGCACCCGCTGCACCCATGGTGTGGTGCTCAATGTCGAGCAGCCGCAGCGTTTTGTTCATGAGCAGCGCCTCTGCGAGCGCCTCGGCACCTCGTGGGCAGATCGTGTTCCATCGCAGGAAGAGCTCACTGAGGCACGCGTTGCCCCGGACCCCGTCACTGATCGCTACGATCGCTGGCGCACTGAGATCGTTCCCTCGCAAGTCAAGTCGGAGCAGCGATCGGTTGGCTCGGAGCGCGTGGCTAAATCCAGCAGCGCCATCGTTGCCTATCCGGTTCCAGCTTAGGTTGAGGTATGTGAGCGATACATTGTACTGGACGCACTCGACCATGGCGGCGCCGCCCGCGATCCCTAGGGCGTTGTGCTCGAGCTCGAGCGTCTCGAGCGTCGCGTGGTTGCGCACAGCGTCGGCGAGCGCAGTGCCTCCGTAGCTCTCGATGCTGCAGTTGTTGAGCGCCACGCGGCCGAGGTGTAGGTGGTGGAAGATCTTCTTGCTCAAGAACACAGCTTCGTACATGTCGAAGGCTCGGCCCGACAGGTTGACGCTCACGAGCTTGGAGCTGCTGCCGATCGTCTTCGCTGGAGTGACGGGCAGGCGGAGGACTCGGTTGAGCTCTTGCGTGGGGCGGTTGAGTGTCAAGCACTTCGCCAGGATCCACCGGTCAAAGTGGTGCTCCGTTGGGACGTCAAACTCCATGCTCTCCAAGGCAACATCGGGTTGGCAGCCTCGCACTTCCTGGACCTGAATCGGGTTGAGATGCATCGTGATGCTCACGAGCGTCTCATTGGATGCGATGAGCTCGGCGACCTGCTCAGCAACCTCTTCGTAGAGCCCCGTGTTTGACAGATTCACGCTCTTGAGCGTCTTGCAATGCTTGATGCTCGCGAGCACTTCGAGGATCGCCCACCGCTCGATACCAGGGTTGTTCGACAAATCCAACATCAGCAGCTTCGTGTTGAGCGGCAGCAGCCCTGCAATCACGAGTGCATCCATCTCCATTAGATCTGTACCTGGCAGAGTCACCCATCGCGACTGCTTGAGCTTGCGCACCGGGAGACACGCTCGTGCGCTCGTGAGCCGCACCTGGTCAAAGCAGTCGTTCACACAGCGCAGCGCGGCCGCGATCCGATTGGCAAACTTGCTCTCGTGGTTCTCGCAGTACTGGTCCTCGTCGCAGTCCTTCCCGTATATCGCGACGTCGCTGAGCACGAAGTTGTCGCGCAACGCTTGTAGAAAGTCCAGAAGCGCGAGCGACGTGAGCTGGTTCCACGATACGTTGAGCCACACGAGTGTCTCGTTCTCTCGGAAGGCGCGACATAAGGACGGGACTCCGGCATCCGTGATCCGATTGAAGCTCAGGTCCAGATGCAGCAGCATCGAGTCGGGGATGTCCTCAATGGCGTCGCAGAGAGCCTGGACGCCGCGAGGACCGATCTTGTTGTTCTGGAGGTCTAGCCTTGTCAGTGTCGAGTTGCAACGGAGTGTCGCCGCTAGTGCACACATGGCCTGGTCGCCAAGCCCGAGATGCTGCAGCGTGAGCGACAGCAGCGTCGTGTTCACGCGGAGAGCTCGAAAGACAGCGATCGCGCCTTGGTTCCCGACATTGTTGGAGTTTTCGATCATTATCCAGTGCTTCAGCGAGTGGTGGGACCTGATTTTATCGATCAGATTGCAGTGGAGTTGAACTTTTCTCCTTGTCTTCTTTGTGGCCTTAGTTTTCTTGGCAGGAGCCTTCAGCTTGGTCGTGGGAGGAGCTTGACGGATGGTCAGGGACTGTGTGGAGCTGTTGAACGCGAGTCCCGAGTGTGCGAGGATGCAGATCTGAGTCGAAGTCAGCTTCCTGGCCATTCCACTACCAGCGTCTCTTGGCGCCGCTTCGTCAACAGTCAGGATCCGGGGCGAAATGTTGCGCCGTAGCAGCATCGTGCTGTACGCCAGTCGAACGCCCAGCCAGACACAGTCGGCCCAGCCAAACTCGGGCATGTCGAGCGGTACCGCGTAGCTCTTCTCCATCTGCAACGCCTGTGCGAGTTCGAGGTTTTCGGATTCCATGAGCGGCTCCATCTGGATCACATGCGAGCCAGGAGTGGCAGCAAACTCAATCTCGTGATCTTCGGGCGGTACTACGTCCGCAGCTGATGCAGTGGTGTCGCTATTCTGATAAACTATCGAGCCCTCGGCTGCTGGTGGTGGAGTGAATGCGAAGATGTTGGACGAGGCTGTGAGCGCTGGAGAGGCCACGACCTGGACCCACGCTTGCTTTCTCGGTGTCGAGACTCCAGGTTCCTCGCTCGTGATCAGTACTGTAGAGTCGGCCTCCTTAGCGAGTGGTGGGGACACGAGCAGCTCCGTATCGTCCACGAGGGCGACGACTCTTGTGGCCTCATCCGTCTACATGAGGTCGCCAGCGTCAATACACAACAGAAGCCATCGCAATCTCATACTTCATTATAGCGCCTTACGAATCGTGGCTCACCTGATTTTCTGGTAGCGTCTCCAAAGCAGAGCTATCGCCATCTTGCAGCGACGTGTCGCTCTCATCCGCAATGCCGGCCATGCTCTAGGAACCACGGACAATGAGTGCGTTCCTCCTGTCCAGAAGGCGACACAAGCAGAAAAAGCACACGCGACTACCGCACACAGCACCAGAGCATCGTGGCTCGACTGATACACTCACGAGTCAGAAGACGGCTCGGAAGACATCGTCGTAACTGAGTGGTGGGTGACCTTTCAGCGGATCTGTAAATAATGGACACCACACGAGGTCAGCTATTGGCATTGCTATCTAATTGGAGAACGCAGCAGTGAGACTGGTAATTAGTGCGATGGCCATGGGCTTGAGATGGCGCTTGGTTGCTCATATTAGGCGTCGTTCCTGTTTCTATTGAGCACGCGGATACGCTCGCGTGATGCGGATCTCGTCACGCGGTCTGAGCAACAAACAGTCACACACAGAAGCAATCAGGACCAATGCCAATGACACATATTCCAATCAAGATAATCTCCAGCCAGACACTACTGAGCCGCGCTGTACCTGTCGTTGACTCCCGTGGGTACGAGCCCCATGCGTTGGATCACCTTCATGCCATCCGAGATGCGACCAAAGACCGTGTGCTTGCCTGTGGATTCAGAATCAGCCGATACATATATTGTTGTATCAGCATCTTTACTTATGTGAGCTAAAAACAACGCGAGCGTACCGTCGAGCCATGGCGTCGGCGCCAGTGTGACGAAAAACTGGCTGCCGTTCGTGTCTGGGCCAGCGTTTGCCTGTTCGCAAGCAGTACCAGATAAACTTGTCAGCTTCCACAGCTTCACCTCGTGAAGCAAAGCTGAGCATACCATGGAGAGGATGCCGGCACCCGTGTGCTTGAGCTCCTTGGAGATCTCGTCCTCAAACTTTCCACTGATACAACAACAACAACAACACACACGTATCAGAGGGCCAATGCGTGCACTGCTTGAATTAGTATGTGCCATGGTAAGGGATCCCAAGCTCACCCGTAAACGGACTCGCCGCCGCGTCCAGTGCCAGTCGGGTCGCCACCTTGGATCATGAAATCCTAAATGGAGAGCGTCATGGGAGCAATAACAATGGATCAGTCAGTTCGTTACCAACCACCAGAGCCACACAATGAAGAGAAATTACATGTACGCACTTTGATGATGCGGTGGAAGATCGTGTTGTTGTAATAGCCGCGGCGCGCGAGCTCGGCGAAGTTCCAGCACGACTTGGGCGCGTGCTCGTAGTAGAGCTCGACCGTGAACGTGCCCTGCAGCAACCAAAAAAAAAACACCCACACGTCAGCAACAAGCATACCATGATACGCATATGCATGTGGCAGTATGGTTCGCACCACGGTGGTCTCCACGACGACGTGGGTCGGTGGCGCGGACGTCGCTCTTCCCGCCATAGTCTTATGATTGAGCTTTTTGAAAAATGAGGAGCTCAATATGGCTGCTCTTGTAGAGAGAGATTCAGTTAAATCGTACTTAGTCGGGATTTGGCGCCAAATGATGGAGAGATTGCTCTTGAGAACAACAGCGAGCGAGCGACGCCATGGCCGACGACGCACCCGTGAAGCAGCAGGTGCTGGTGACGAAGAGCGACTTCTCTGCGGACAAGTACCGCCTCGTGGAGCTCAACGCTGACGTGGAAGCGGCGTTCAAGGCGGGCGACAAGTGCGTGTTGTAGTGAGAGATTTCATTGCACGCGTCACTCCCTTTGCTAACCTGTGTCTATCGTTCAGAGTGTTTATCGTTGGTGCGCCAGCTGACAGAGCCGTACTGTGCACGTCGACTCAGTCGTTTTACTTGACGAAGGAGGACACGTCGAATCTGCGGCTGCTGACCGAGCACACCGAGTGGACGCCGCGTGATGCTGACCCGACCGAGCAGCCAGCGGGCAAAGACGAGATCGTCGTGCGAGGCTCGTCCAAGTTCCACTTCCTGGTATGCTGCTGTCATGATTGTTGCCACACTGTCTTGCATATACTTATACTCGTTTCACTGTAGCTCCAGCCAAAAGGGCAAGACATCATGCGACTCAAAGCACTGCTGATGGAATCGCCCTTTGAGCAGGCTCGTGGAAGCAAGGTGGGGCAGCTTATTTATTCTATGCCAGCGTAGTGTATCGCTGTATGTCGCTAAGCAATCAGTCACTTGTGATGCCTGTCCAGAGCTCGTTGACGCCGCAGAAACGAGCAAAGCTCCACAAGTTGTACACGACGGAAGACCTCGTGTCGACGCTGCAAACGAGTGAGAAGGAGATACTCGAAATGCTCAACCAGCTGCACGCATTCGAAGATGCAGGTACCCATAACTATCACTTCTGTCTCTTAATTTCAATGGCCTCTATTCAGGCTCGGTCTCTTCTTCTTGCCATCACTAGGAACGTGGCGCCTGCTGAGCGCATCGTACCAGTCGCGTGTGTTCAGCGACATGCTGGACGCGATCGTCCAGAACGAGCTCGACTTCCTGTCGTCGCCTGGAATTCCATTGGGCAAGTTCCAGGAAGCAAGCGATCACCCGCTGGTCGTGATCCGACAGTGCTGCAAGATCTATGGAACGCTGCGCACCGAACAGTCCGGTGAGACGTGCACACTGGAGCCGAGCAAGATCGCCGGCTTCTGTGCGAAGCAGCTCTTTGAGGAGCAGAGCGCACAGTCCCAGGAAACAGGCGGTAGTGACGGTGATGGCTGGGTGCTGGAGCAGTTCATGGACAAGTGGGCGCTCCGCGTGCCCGACAAAGTCACGGTCGGCGTCGAGATGCTCCGCGGAGTGGGCCTCATGAAGACACAGAAGGGGAAGCCGACGCGGGTCGTGTACTTTTCCGAGGAAGACCTGCCGCTGGACGCCAAGCAGCGCTTCGAGAAGCTCTTCCAAGTCCAGGAGAAGTGGACGATCCTGCAGCTTGAGCCTTTTATCCAGTACGTTGCTGCTGCATATGGAATCTATGGGACGTTTCTCTAACGAGAAGCTCTGTCTTTATTCACTTCACTGTAGGTCGCTTGTTGCCCCGGGGACGACTCAGGCCGCACTGCTACTTAAGCACACGCGCTCGTCTCGGCAGATCAACTCCACGGAGCGACTGTATAGTCGACGATAGAGCTTCAGTATCGTAAACCAATACGCTCCATCGATATGCAGACGTCATGGCTAAAGAATGGAGATTGAAGCTTGTATTTCTTTGAGTGACAGCATTGCGCTTGTATTCGAATTGAGTTACGAGTTGTTTCGATGTACAGCGCTCATGTATGAACGAACATGCAGCTATGCTACTGATGATGGCATGTAAATCCCGAGAACTAAACAAGTGGCAACTTCGCTATGCCACTCATCTGAAAATGAGACTGCTTTCTATCGGCTCGTGCTTGAAGGACCGTCACGACTGGCGCGAAACCACGACCATCCCAAACCGAGCAGAGCCGAACCACACACACGCGTGTATGGCGACACACATAGTCAATACACATACACACAATACACTGGTCTTCTCTACACACACTTCCCCCACACTTGCGCTCTCTCGTCGCAATTTCGTGAATGACACATTTTGGAGCTCTTCGCGCCAAACGACTGGTCATAAAAGCCGGCTCTTATAGAGGGATCTACCACTTTATAAGAGCATCATGTTGCACGAGTGGGCGGGTACCATAAATTAAAATGTCGCTTGAAGGTCGTCCCAAGCTAACCTTGAAGCTCCTATTGCGTTTCCGAGCCAGAAGCTAGTACGAGATGCCGTGCACGATCAAGATCCGGCTCGTGGAGGCGCGCGACCTGCCCGTGATGGACCGCACGAGCAAGCTCGCGGACGCGTATGTGGGCATCACGTTCGCGTCCTTCGAGGCCAAGTCGTCGGTCTCCAAGAAGACGCTCAACCCCAAGTGGGATGAAGAGTTCCGCTTCGACGTCGCCGACGACTCGGTACTGCAGAGCCAGCCGATCGAGTTCAAGCTCATGGACCACGACGTGTACACGAGCGACGCGGTGCGCATGTACACAGGTGATCTCTGTCTATGTGTGTGTATATTGGCTGATGCTCTTGTGTATACGTGCGCTGCTAGACCATTGGCATCGTGTACGTGGACCTCAACTGCCTGCTCATGCGCGACGGCCACGTGATCCAGGGCTGGTTCCCTGTGTACGACACGCTGCTGGGCGTGCGCTGCGAGCTGAGCCTCGTGATCCGACTGCACTACTTTGGCGACGTCAACCCGTTCCGTGAGTCCTCGGCGGGCGTGCAGTTCTTCGGGCTCTCGACGCTCGACCCGAACTTGTACCGCATCGACACGATGCTCGGCTTTGTCGAGGAGCTCGTGGTGCACGCCGACCCCGAGTACTCGTGGAGCGACAATTTTCGCACGTCCAGGAAGAGCAACGAGCACCGCCAACTGCTGCTCTACAAACTCTCGTCCCAAGTCGTCACGCTGGTACAAACCTGCTTGCAACCTTGTCGAACATGAACCAATTTCCTAGCATTCACACTATGTTGTAGGTTGGCAAGAAAGCACTGGAGCTAGGTGGCAATGCGGTGCTAGCGTACAAGCAGTTCTTCGACGTCGAGGGAGACAGCGGACTCGTCGCGCGCGCATGTGGGACGGCGTGTTACATCACGCCCGTGGGGAAGTACGATCCGTCCGCAGCAGACTTTGGTGGTGGCTCAAGCTCCCAGCGGAACGAGAATGGCGACGAGAGCGATGATGAAGGACAGGGGTTGAATGGAGACGAACAGCTGCCGGTGCTCCCGCCCGTGGATGCACTCGACACGCTCACGTCGCCTCGCTACATGCCGCGTCGCTTTCTCAAGTCCCTCAAACCGCCCGAGGCGTTTAACATCTCCGTGCACGATGTGAGTTTTTCGCCACTGAGAACTTTTCAACCATTTTATAATGGTAATAGCTAATGAGTGACAACTGCTGTGTCAATACAGGAAATCCAACTGGTTACGCTGAAAGTATTCAGCCCATCGACGCGAATCCGGTTGGGCGGGATCGTGAGCGCACGCTCTGTCAAGTATCTCGGGAAACTCGCCACGAAGCTCGCGGATCAAGAGACGAGAGACTCGTGGTGGCTGGAGCTGCGAGAAGAGGTGAGTTGCCTTATTACTGCGAGTGTGCGGTAAAAGGTTGCTGATCACTGAGTGTGTGATTTTACTTGTATGAATATGGCAATTCTGTTCCTAGATCAGAGCGCACGCGCAGTCTCTGCAATGTCCGTTTGTGATTGGATACACCGAGTCGTGCACGATCCATGACGACGTCTGCGTCATCTCGGCAACGTGAGCTAGGAATTCTCTTTTGAGATTCATCTGGGGCATGCAGTGTGCTAACATTGCTGAGTATTGTGGTATCAATGGTATAGTGGCACTGCTGCTGTGTTGAAGAATCCGACGAAGGAAAAGCCAAAGCGAGACCACAGCATGAGCTACGATGACGTGGATGAAGGCTCGTCCACGCTGCCGTCGGCGTCGCCGATGACGATGAGCACTCCTGAGCTCATCAGTCGTCGAAGTCCCATGCTGATGCACCTCCCTGGCTCCGAAAGGGACACTTTGCCCCCACGAGCGAAAACCAGGTATGGGAAACTCCTGCTTGTTATAATCTACTCCGTCTAACTACGCTAAATGCTTTATAGGAAGAGCCGCGTGAATATCTCGCCATGTCTGCTCTGCCATATCCCGTACTCGCGATCATTGGCTCCGTTCTCCAAGCAAGTGCCATGATAAATTCATAATTTGGTTCTGTGGTTTGTTGTATGCTAACTCTGTTGTACTATGCTAGTATGCGGATGGTGCGATGCGGTATCTGCGGCAACAAGTGGGTTCCCGAAATGCTGATCGCGTCCATCGAGCCCCCTTCTGGTCTCGCCATGATTGGCAAAGGCACGTTCATTCAAGCACGAGTCTGTCGCCAGCGTCGAAAAGGAGCCGGCGACATCAACGCCACAATTGTGTCCGAGTCGCTCCCGTTCTTGGAGTACGAGCTGTATCGCCAGGTGCGCAAGAGAGTCGTGAATTGATCGCTGTCCTCAAGCTGTGAGATAGATGGTATGGGTTATCTGTGATCTAACCATATCGTGGTATTTCACTCTATCCATGTAGCTTATCGTGAAAATGAAGGTACTTGGCGTGAACGCTGTTTTCGGCTTCGACTCGCAGATTCAGGTATGTGTTTATGTGCGTTATGAACTCACAGTTTATCTGCATCTTTGTATAGCCTAACATGGTGACTGGTTGTTCTAATGTAGATCGGAGGCTCGTTGATCGTTGGACTCATCACTGGAACTGGACTGTACCTACCGGCGCTGCCTTCTCCTCCAACACTTCGCATCGAGCGAAATATCGATGTACGTCGCTGTCAGTATGGGGCTCATCGTAGTAGTGACTGCTTACCAAACTATCTCAAATTATGCTTGCTTAAAACAGGTCAAAGACGACGAAGATCGACGCCTGGTGAAGCTCCAAAACCAGATTGAAGCTCTGAGTAACTTCAACAAAGACAAGGTATCAACGGCCCACACGCTCTTCTCTCACTACAAAACAGTCGAACTAACGCTGAATGCTTTGTCCACAGCTCCACAGAGACCGCGTCAGCGTGGTACAACCGGAGCACGAGTACTTTGGCAATCGCGTGCTTCGCCCCCTGCAATCTGTCGGTGGTTCGCTCGGCTTCGCTCTTGATGAAGACGGCAAAGGCTACAAGCGGTTATTGCTGCCACCCTCGCACTCGCGCATCGCTCAGCGACGCATGCGCAGGAAAACGCAATTGCAGCAGATGCAACTCGCGGTGGCGTCACTCGACTCTGTTAAGGATGCCAAGACCGGAATACCATCAGCAGCAGAAACTTTGGCAAATACAGGAAATGAATGCGACTCTGGCCCAGCACCATCAGCAGCTGGAGCAGCAGGAGCAACAGCAGCATCGTCGAGCTCGGCCTTGTCGACATCAGCAACAGCAGAGAACGAGAGCAAGAATCTCAGCTCTTCCTCTGAATCCAGCTCCGAGTCGGAAGAAGAGGCGTTGGTCGACGGATTCAGGTTTGTATCCATGCTCTTTCGCTTGCTTTGCTGTAAGCAACCGCTAAGTTGACTGACTGTTTTCACACCACACGTTCTCTTAGTGACTCGAAAGACACGTTCGTGCTGGAGATCGACGATGAGACGGACGAAGATCTTATGTCCGTTTTGATTGAGCAGGAACTACCCGAGGTACGCAATCACTGCCTGCAGTCGTCTGTGTTGACGCAGCGGTCGAACTAACGATGTGATTTCGCTTCTTCTCTTATCTTTTTTGTCAAACTCAGGGCATTTACATGTGCAACACGGATCGCCTGCCTGGTGACTTTATTCCGGGCGAGAACGTCCACTTGGTCGTGTCGATGAAGCGCGTCGAGTGGGACGAAGACCGTATGCGCGACACGCGGCTCAACGAACTGCTCTCGGTCGTCTTCAAGGAGCTCTTTGCAAGGTGAGACAGCCCTTCGATTCCTGCATTATCTTTATTCCCACATGCCACTGACTACGTGTTGTTGTTACTTCCGAATAGTTTGCTTTTTAAGATCCGCTCGTACGCCCCATGCGCGATATGTGGAGTCAAGACGCGCATATCCGTGGCCTCCGAGACGATGGTAGGCCTCGTGTTTGATGCAAATCACCATGATAACCAGTGGAGCTGATTATTTGTGCGCGTGTCAATTTGTGTGTCGTGAGTAGATTGAGGTGGTGCTGATCGGCATGGTGCTGCTAGAGAAAGCCGACGAGCCGCTGGAAAACATGCTCGCAGAAGCAGCACTTGCGCTCGAGCTCGAAGAAAACTCAGCCCAAGCGCTTGGCGAGCGTGCGGACAATGGGGTCATCGTGCACGATATTGAGCTCTCGGGGAGAAGCCGTCTTCAGATCCCCACGCCGCTCAACGGAGGCAGCTTCTCGCACTTACGAGGCATCGCGCACCCAAGTGGCGCTCGTTTCGGTAACACTTCGAATGCTGCCACTTCGTACGGGCGAGAGTGGATCGAGCTCACGCCACTGGCGTACATCCCAGGAGCGCACGTCACGCGGTACCTCGGCAGGGTGACGCTGCACTTCATCAAGGAGAGCTGGACTGTACGTGAAAGCGGTGGACTCGGCGCTTTTTACCACCTGTTTGTGAACGAAGCGATCGCGATCGTGCGTGCGCATGTGCGGTCTCTAGGTGGAAACGCGATGCTGACGTTCCGACTCGTGCCGATCGAGTCGAGTCAGCTGTACCGGAACCAGGTGTACAACATGATAAGCATCACCGGCGACGCCGTGATGATCGAGCGCGAAACGAGCGAAGTGAACTTCGCGTACCCGCCAAGCTCCTGGACGCTCAAGTCAGCGTCCCGAGTGGCGGAAGAGGGCGACGACTTTGCTGCGGCGATGACGAGCTTCTCGGCTGACGACACCCCGATGCCCGACTACGCGCTCGTCATGAGCCGCTCTCAGTCAGACATTACACAGTGAACGCGTCCATGATCATCAGGTAAAAGCAACGCGCATAACCTTGTACTGAACGTGACAGGATATTAAATAGGTGTCTACAGCCAAAGCCAAAGTCTGCTTCCCTGGTCACCTCGCTGCGACCACAGTCTCGATGATCGCTGCCATACGCTCCTTGAGATCACCAGCCTCTTCGTCACTGCCGAGCAGCTCTGCCTTGTCAACGCGGCCGAGCACCTGAGAGAGGCGCAGCAGAGACGGCAGCATCTTCATCTCGAGCACCAGGGGCGCGACGCACTCGACCTGGTCCACCAGCAGACTCGTGAACGTGACGGTCAGCCGCAGCAACTCGACGAACTCAGACGTTTCAAAGCAGTTCCCCACCATTGACTCGAGTTCTTCTGCACTGGCACCACCAGCGTTGCTCGGGTTCGCGACGAGGATATGCAGATTAAGCTTCTGGATAACCACATTCATCGCGAGCATGAGGGACGCCATCGTGTCGCCAGCAGCGGAGAAGATGCCCACGTCGCGCTGGATCAGGTTGAGCAGCAGCACGAGCGCGTAGATGCGAAAGTTGGACGCTTCCTCCGAGGACGCTGGCGCTGGTGACGCAACGTCGCCGTCATTGACAATGTCTTCCTGGACGCTTCGATGGAGGAACCGGACCACCGTCGGCACGAGCCGCGCAAGCTGCCGGAGCATGGCCTCGTCCGCAATGACGACGATCCACCCGAGCACGAAGAACGCGTCACCCTGCGCCCACTGGTTCCTGCACGTGGCCATGCGGATGAGACTCTTGAGCACCGCGTCGCCGTACGCGTCCAGCAGCCGCTGGCCTGCGACGCGCGAGATGCAGATTGAGCCCAGCGCGTTCGCGGCCTTGCACTTGAGCAGCACGTCGCGACAGCTCAGCGCGGCGATGATGTGCATCACTGGTGCGTTGCTGCTGTCAACGGACTCACCGCCAACGCCACGGCGGTCGCTGCCGTCCACCAGAAGACGCCGCACCTCCATGTTCATGCTATCCAGCGGCAGCGCGGCGATCTCCGTCAGCGCCTCGACAAAGTCGCACTTCTCCTCGCCCTTGGTGTTGGACGCCGGATCCCAGCGCAGGCACGTGTGCAGCTGCTGCACATAGTCAACGATCGCGTCGAGCGGCTCGCCAGCTGCAGCAGCTGCATCGTCGACGAGGAGCTCCATTCTCGTTCAATTCTTACACGGAAATGGCCACACGATTTGAGACTGACTTGGTATTTGTATGGGTCAAACCCTTAGACTTGAGATTTGTATGCTGCTGTCGCAAAAGTGACCGAAACAAAATGGACGCGATACCGGTACAGTTAATTACAGTCACACCTCTATAAATTAATCTCTATAGAGATTTTTTTTCGTAAGGGCTCACATTAAGGAGTCCCAAAAAAAGATATAGGTTTTTGAATGGTGGTTTCCTATAAGGGTATAAGGAATAAGGGCGTCTAAATCGAGGAACAACTCAGTCAAAATCTATACAAAACAAATATTAGAAGGGCCAATTCGGCCAAATGTGAAAAAAAATACTTTTAGCCGATAAAAGTCAAATTCAAGGTTGATTTTATTATTTTTCAATTTTTTTACTTTTGAAAAACTGAAAATTTTGTCTTGATGAGGGTATTTGTACAAGAGCGACATAAAAAAGTGCCCCAAACATACCTGTATAAGGAGGTATGACAGTAGTGATACATTAGTGGTACACTTATACTTTAGATGAATAAAACACATTGTATTCGAATAAAACGTCTTATAATAGTTTTTTTTGCAGGCTGAGCACCTTCATAAAATATGTTACAATCGAGTGAGCAGTCCCCACATGTTACAACCGACTCGAACACAACTGAAAATCAACCCAAAAGCTCATTTCATACAACTCAAAGCTGCTAAGGATCACCGCGTACTTGTACAGGTATGGCGTGTCCTTGTACATGTAGATCGTGTTGTGAACACAAAATATAGCAGATTAAAGAAACTCAAACCATCAAATTTATTAGTTGTAGCTGCCGCTCTGCATAACTATATAGCTATCTCACTGCAAGCATCAAAACTTGGTACGAGACACTCGAGCTCGCAGTGGAGAAGGGAAGGGGACGAGGAAACAAGATCCCAAGACAAAGCCTGACGCTTAGACAAACTTAGCGGCGCCGCCCGTCGTGCTCGAGATCCACGAGGCCACTGACGAGACGCGGGAGTACACGCCCGGGTAGCCCGCGAGGCCACAGCCGTTGCCCCAGCTCACGACGCCGATGAGGTTGCCCGCGGCGTTGATGAGTGGGCCGCCCGAATCGCCCTGGCACGAGTCCTTGTTGACCACACCGCCGGCGCAGAGCATGGTGGCGTCCACGCTCAGCACCTTGGCGCACGCCGTCGGGTCCACGATGGGCACGTTGACCTTGCGCAGCTCACTGGATTGCGCACCGTTCTCCGACGTGACGCCCCAGCCGAGCACCGTGGCGGTGGAGCCCGTGGCCGGCACAGCTGACGCGAGCGAGACGGGCGTGAACGTGCTGGCCGTGGCGAGCTCGAGGATGAGGAAGTCGTACGAGTTGCCCGACGTGGAGTAGTTAGGGTGCTTGGTCGTCTTGACGACCGCGATGCGCTCGCCGTCGCTCGAACCGCTGAGGTAGTGCGTGCCGACCGCGGCGTACTTGATGCTGCCCTGGGCGCAGTGAGCCGCCGTGAGCACGTGCTTGGGCGTGATGAGCGAGCCGCCGCAGAAGTCCGTGCCCGACGCCGTCGAGCGCAGGCCCGTAGTGTACGTGTTGGAGCCGACTGGCACGATGGTGCCGCTGAGGATGAGCGGCACGAACTTGTTGGGGAGGCTTGTGGCCGGGAACAGCTGCTGCTGCAGGTACTCAGTGTACGAGAGTGGGGCCGTGGAGTTGTCCTGGGCGTTGGCCGAGGCGGCGAGGAGCACAGTGGCGGCAGCGAGAGTAGCGGCGAGCTTCATGATGGAGGAGGTGGCGTGGGAGTGTGGAGACTGGAGGTCGATGTGTGGCGGAGGACGCAAAAGCAGGAGTGAGCAAGAGAGAGAGAGAGCGAGAGAGAGAGAGAGAGAGGCGAGCTGGTTGCGTTGGGAGTAAGTGGATCGAGCAAGGGGCCTGCTGGTGCTGTTGGCTTTGTTTGTATGGGCTGTGTGTGGGCTGTCGACGATAGAGATCCTAAAGGATTCGGAGGTGATTGTTCTAAGAATGAGAGTGGTCGTTCTCAGATTGCATTGTGTATATGAGAAAGGCCGCTCGGTGATTACTCGGATGGTGTTCATCAAGCTCGAGCTGTGAACACTATCCGAGTACAAGTAATCCGAGTAATCACGAAATCGAGCTTCGCGAAAGCAAGATGCTGTTCGTCGGATAATAATACAGTAGAATTGTCCTTGTGACATCAATTGGTGCTGATGATATGATAATGTAGTGCCTATGGAGAACTATGCAAGTTGATTTTCATGACTGCTGGAGGAAAGACTAGACGACAGCGACGGTATCGCGGTGTTCCTGGATTTCACGAAAGCGTACGACCGGGTAAACTGGGTCTACATGCTCGAGGTGCTGGAACGCATGGGTTTCGGCCCGCGCTTCCGCGCCTGGGTCCAGACCCTCTACCGCGATTCCCAAGCGCTGCTCGACGTCAACAACAAGCTCCTTGCTCCAGTACGTCCCTCCCGCGGCGTGAAACAAGGAGACCCGCTCTTCGTCTACCTGTTCCTGCTCTGCATTGAGCC
>JAASFV010000532.1:0-19741 GCA_023334015.1 Globisporangium paddicum
CCAGGCGACGATTTTTCATTATGTGGTATGAGTCCCTGCAACCACCATCTCAGCCAAAGCAAACACCAGCGTGCTGCTTCTGTCAAGCTGTGGCTGATTCTCCCACACCAAATCCTCCAACGTCGTAACGAGACCTTATGGACACGCCCAGTCAACACGAACGTGTCGCTGCGTGAGTAGTCGGATGTTTCCCTATGTTTTTGTGTGTCTTGGCGAATGTGTTTCTCAGAAATCGTGCGATGCGTGTCATTGATCATTTCAGAGGAGGGCATCGCCCCGAGCAAGCTGCCAACACAATGTCCACAAAAAACGGAAACGTTTTGCAATTTCCCAAGGGCTCGGCCATTACATGGCTGGCCCATACGATGTGCCACTCCGTGCGAAATATGAGCTGGTCCAGAGTGGTGAAGTGAATTCTACTGGCAGAGCTAACTTGAAGTTAGTTCGGTGGACACTTTCAACCAAGAGATCTGTGTGAGCAATCAGCGCCACGGAACAATTTTGGGCTGGGCTGGCGGCGACTACTTCTGCAACTACCTACCAGAGTTCCTAACGCACAAGACTCTCAAGAGCCGATATGCTCTGGAACACAAGTGACGAGTGATCCTCGACGCCTCTTTGCGGAATGGCGTGAGGAACTGCAGCTCACTTTGTTCCCTGGGCTGCCCAATGGACACTTCTTGTGCCCGGCTATCAGAAATGTGATATCCATCGATCATGGTCTTGCGCTCCCAACTGGGACAAAATTCGAGCAAACTGCATGAGTAAAACAACAGTGATGATGCAGTCCGCTTTCCGACTGGAGTACGACGCTAAATCAATCTATTTCAACTTCTCGCGGGTAGATGGTAAAACAGTCGAATCATCAACCACCAAGGAAGACGCGCTAGCTCGAATACACGAACATCACGGCAGTATCAACGCGTTCCTTGTGGCAAGTCAACTGCCGATCCAGTATTGGGGTCATACTGATAATATCATTATGGCTACGAGCTGGCTGAAGAAAACCATTGTTGTCCAAGACGTTCGCCCGAACGGAGATTCCTTCGTGGTGATTTATGAGCCGAGTGCAGTGCGACTGGCCAACAGCGAACTGGACGACACAGTACTACAGCGGGCACTTGCCACCACACAAGCCAAAGTTGAGCTACTCCCCCCTCCTCCTGCTTTCGTCTCGAAAAGACTTGACCATCATCAAGACGGCGAATGCGTTCATGCACACTTCACTGGTGTTCGACTGGAATGATATGGTATACTTAGGGGTAACTAATGGCTGAGAGCAAGAGCAGTACGCGTCAGTCAATTTAAGAAAACAAATTGCATTCTTCCGAGTCCAGGGTTGCTTGCAGCACTCTTAGATAGTAGTGTCAAATGGCAATTGAGAACAAAAGGCTAAATCGTCAATCGAGCCGTTTCCAAAGAAAATGTTGCTTGCAGCACTTGTAGTTCGGCATGTTATTTTTTTAACGAGCTACTCAAGGATGAAGACTTTTAGCTCTACACAATCACACTCCACGTCTTCCCATGCACACCCCGACTGACAAGACACTCAACTCATCAACTTCCAACTCAGTCGCGAAGGCAACGCGTGGTAATCTTCTCTGCGTTAAAAAGCGCGGTGCAGTAGCTCTTTGCCAAGTCGTTCGCTGGGCTCGCGTAGAGCTTCTTGAGGATTGTCGTGGCGCTGTTGGTCACAGATGAACTGGTGAGCAGCTTGGGGTGCGCAAATTACAAGACCTCGAATGCGATGCTGGCGATGGCGATGTGGCCCATCTTGTCCAGCAACGGCATCTGGTTTCACTTCCTCACACACAACATGCTCTTCAACGACTCTCCGTGTGCACCAGTGGCAACATTCACAAACCCATTCACGGTTGGAAATGTTGGCACTGGCTCGGTTCAAACGAGCACATTCTCAACACATTTGTTCGGACATGAACCCGTATGGCGCTGGTTCCTTTTGGGCCTGGCAGCCTCGAGGTCGCCGTCAAGGTTGCTCTCAGCTTGAGCGCGCTCCCAGTGATGCCAGCAGCTTGTTTCTGAGCCGCAGCCAAAGCCTTCTGTGAGCCACGCGAACCTGGGGCTGCCCATGCGTTCGATCAACTGCTGCCAGCTTAAGATGATTCAGCGCTATATCGGCGACCGCAATTCGCTTCACGTCGCTTCGATTCGACGAACTGTGGTCACGAGAAGAGTGTGGACTGAAATCCCTGTCGCTGATGGCGAGCAGCGTGTACCAGCAATTCAGAGTGCGTTCGCCTTCAAGTCCTCGCTCTTCGTGCACTTCACAAATTATATGAAAACTGCAGCGAGAACGGCAATTAGTATCACTCATACCATTTTTGTGCTTCACATGTTGTGAACGAGTCACGGTTTCAGTGGCATGTGAGTTCTTGTCGTGAGCTGCTGGCAGAAAGTGACCCGCAACGTCATTCGCCATGATACCCACCATTTGGTTACGCGTTTTGCATTAAAACCGGACATTTGACCAAAAACGTTCGGCTCAAACTTGATTAAAGTATGTGTATACTTTAATTAAGTTGGGGCCAAACGTTTTGGTGACACTGTGGTTAGTGTACTGCTGTTCTCCGAGTCATTTTGCTGTTTTGCTGCGACGTCATGAGTGTCGACGCCACGGACGCGCCGGCGGCGGCGGCGGCGGCGCAGGCTGCCGACCACCGAGAGGGCGTGCGCACGCCGCCGCTCTCACCGTCCACATTCGCTTCTGCTGCTGCAGCCGGTGACGCGGCGTCAGTCAGCGGGTCGCAGTTCTGGTGCCACGAGTGCGACGTGAACGTCGCGACGCGCGTCGACGAAGCGACGGATGAGGTCTGCTGCCAGCGCTGCGGGGGCAACTTCGTGGAGGAGGTCGAGGCGGTGCGTACTATACAGGCGTGTTTGTCTGTCTATTCGCTCTTGTGCGTCAATGTGGCTATGTATCTAAGTAACCCTGTATCGCTGTGGTGTGTTGAAACCTTTTTATTTGTGCATTCAGGACGATCCGCCAGAGGTGTTCCGCGGCGATGTGGCGGAACCAGCGACCGCAGGAGCCACAGCAGCCACCGCGCCACCGGCCGGTCGCACGTTGACCAACACATTTGCGGTTGACGAGGCCAACGAAGAGCGCGAGGTCTGTGACAATCCATCCGTCTCTCTCTCTCTCGTTATATTGCATGCATCTTGTGGAGAACACGAGAAGTGACTGTGAATATAACCAAGTGGCTAACTTATTTTTGCCTATGTATCTGATGTGTTGTTTTCAGTTCTTCGAGCGATATATCTCCGAGATCCGCGGCGATATCGGCGGGCTCCGAAGGCGAGGCGGCATCCCACGACAGCAGACCACCGGTGGGATTTTATCAGAGTATGTATATCTGCTGCTGCGTGGTTTTTCCCATTGAAAATGGCGGTGCTGACCGTGCCTTTGATTATTAATTTGTTTCATTATGAGCAGCGGTCTGGTGCATCTGCTCGGTGGTGCGTCTGGCGCCAGCGGCGCGCGCTCGGCGCGAATTATCGGCAGCGACGGGACGCCGTTGGAGGTTTTTATTGGAGGTGCGAATGCAGGAGATGGTAGCGGCAATGACGCTGGTGGGCTCTTTGGCGCGCTAGGTGGGATGTTCAACTCGCCCTTCGCGAGCAACCCGGGCGACTACGCGTTCGGGAACCTCTCGAACATTATTAACCAGCTCATGCAGAATGACCCGAACCGAGTATGTGATCTGTGGTTTGTGGGAAAATGGTGAATCACAATGTTGAAGTTCATTGCTGATATTTGCTTATTATTTTCAACAGCATGGCACTCCTCCTGCCGCGAAGGACGTCGTGGAGACGCTGCCAAAGCTCAAGATCACGCAAAGCGACGTGGACGCGAGCGCCGAGTGCCCCGTGTGCAAGGACCTCTTTGCGGTAGACGACGAGTCCCACAAACTGCCCTGCGCGCACTCTTTCCATATCGACTGCATACTGCCGTGGCTCAAGCAGGTGAGGGGTATATATTTAAAGCGGTGATTGGGCTTGAGAGCTGACATTGTATTGTTCCCCTTCTTTCTCATAGCACAACTCGTGTCCTGTGTGCCGCCACGAGCTCCCAACAGATGACCCAGAGTATGAGCGCCGCCGCCATTCGTCTGTAGTCGAGTGAGCTCAGGGCAAGAAGGTTGGAAGTTTTTCAATACTTCAGTCCTCAATCAGTTAATCCGGAAATGAAAAGCGCCAACAGCAGAAGTCAGAGAAAATCTCCCCCGCCATTCCGGTAGAGACGACAGAAGCAAAAATTTCCTCGCTTGCAGCACCTCAGCTATCAGAAATTGGTCGGAGCTCTTATCGCCAGCGTTTTGTTGAGTATGCAAGACGCAGTGAGCTCCAGTGTTTTCCAATTTATATAAATAATTTTTAACCGCAAAGCAAGGAAGAGTCGCTGCATTTATTCAGTGGAGAGCAGCATGAAGGTCTCGAAGAAGCCCAGGAAGCCACCAACGCAGCCGCAGCAGGCCCAGCTCACGACACTGCAGCCAGCGTCCGTCACATCAGCGATCAACGACTCACGAGCAGGGGTTGAGCTGGCGATTGAGAAGTACGAGGTGGGTATGATTAGAATATACTGTACTCTTCAGATTTGACTTTGTATCAAAGCTGCTCACCACGTGATGTTCGCTAGACACTGCTGGCGATATCAAAGACCAAGAACCCGGACTTTGCGTTCCTCGATCTGCCGCAGCTGGTGCTTCGACTGGCAGGTGAGGCTCTGTCGTGACTTGTACTTGGCTTGTGAGTGTTCATGATTGGTTCATTCTTGGCTCTGTAGAATGCCATTTGTGCCTGAGCCAGCTCCAGCGAGAAGCGTGGGAACATGTCATCCACAACGAGCCGGTTGACGCCATTCCAGGTGTTCCACTGGAGCTCGAACTTGTCGATGCCTCCGAGCAACGTCCACCACCTACGCTCCAGGAAGTGCAGAATCTGCTGCTGAGGACCCGCAAGTTGTACCAGGTACTTGATCGTCTTTGCTTGTGTTTCACAGTTGATCTTTTGAGTTGACTTCGCTGCAAAAGTCACCGGAAGTGGCGAACTCGAAGGCTGGAATTCAAGGTGAAGTCCAGGTTCTGCTTCATCTCGGGGAGCTGCTGGCGGCAAATGATGTACGTCCATGAGCTTGAGTGCGCCTTTTGAACTGCTCGCGTGGTCTGTATCCTGATTCTCGATACTCTTTGGTATTGACTTGTGTGGGTATTTGCAGCAGAGAAGCGAAGGTATTGCGATTTACTCTGAGGCGATTCGACTTTGCTACAGCATCGCGGATGAAGCCACCGAGTCCATTCTGGTGAGTCCACATTGCGAAGAATGCTCGCGACCCAGTCCTTTTCTTGGTCCTGATGTGACTTCTAAATGGCTGCTAGACTGGCAAACTCCAACAGCTTCAGCTGGAGGAAGACGCGCTCGTGTACCTCGACAAACTCCAGGAGACCACCCCCGAAAACGACAGTGAGAAGCAGATTCTCGCCTTAGCGTTCAAGAAGTGCGCGTTCGACGGGCAGCAGCTAGCGAAAGAACAGTTGCGGGACTTTGCTGCTGACATCGGCACGCAACCTGCACTCAACGAAGCCGAAGTGGACGAGATCTGGAAACAGGTCACAAGTGATTGACTGGCAACTTGAATGACTGTGCCAATGTGGGTGTCTAACAATGTTGAGTGTTTTGATTTTGGGCGATAGATTCATGCCACACCTGTTCATACCGCTGGTTCCAAGGGTTTCATGTCTAGCACTATCTCCTTTCCGAACTTCTGGAGATGGTGGGCGTCGGAGAGCATGAACGAATTCATCGACACTCACAAACGGCATAAGTAGACTTGTTCTCGAGCTCTGTATACAGTGTATCGCCATCATACAACTCGTAAGAACATAATTCCGATGCGCAAGAATAAAAAAAATACTCACATCAATTCAGCAGACAACTCCTTGTCCTGGTCGGCGTTGCTTCTTCATTTTTGTTTCGCTTAAATGCCTCGACTCGCTGGTGAGGTTCCACATGGATGGGCTGGGTGTCTTCATGTATAAAGCTCGCGTTATCTCTCTCTCGGCTAGCACTTTGTAAGCGCTCGGGTCGCGAAAAACACGACGTCACTATCACTGTCTTGCAGCAGCGCAACGAGACATGGCTTGACAGTAGCCTCGATCACAGCTGCATCTACTTTCGTCGCCACTACCTCCAACGTCTTCGCCACGTTAAAGCGAATGTTCGGAACAGGGTCCTGCTTGAGCATCGCAAATAGGAGACGCAAGAAAGGAAATTGTCAGACTTACCAAGCAACCCGGTGAGAGTCTTGACGAAACGCGGTTTCTAAATCTTACCTGCGCCAGTTCCACTGCGAGCGGGATCATCAACGTCTGAATCGTTTCTGGGTTCATGGCCTCGCAAAGAACGCGAACCGCGGCCAGCGACGTTAGGCGGTGGAGGTAGTTTGCGTTAGAGTGCATCGCCAGGATTCGCGGAATGATATTTGTCTTCGCCCACTCCACACCAAAACTCTCCGTCAATTTCCGCAGGTTGATGGTTGCAGCTTCTACACTCGTAATAACGGCACAACAGAGACAACGCAAGACGAAGTTAGCATCCACTGCCGTGTTGCACGAAGTATAGTAGCACATACCTCGAATGGAGTAGACGTTGTCGGCGAGCCACGACATGCACATGTCGGACAGGCGCTCTTCGAAATAGTCTTGGCCCAGCTGAGCAGCCAGAAGCGGGATGTATTCTATGATCGCAAGGCGAACTCGCCACTGTCGATCTTCCGCCAAGTGGACGATCGCTGGGAGCAACGACTGCGACAAAAGCTCAATGCCAATTACCTGAACAACAAACACAGAATTTAGTTAATGTTTTCGATCCTACATGTGTTGTAAGCATGCGTAGACCCTCTCAAACGTACGGTATTGCCTTCCTCGAGGTTTGAGATGACGTTCAAGCGCACTTCAGAATTTTGGTCATTGAGCAGCTATCAAAGTGAGAGGAAACTCGTTAGTGTTGCGACTCGGCGAGGAGATCAAAATGCGTTCAGGACTTACCAACAGGAAGAGTGGAAGGAGGTGCTCAATCGTCAAGTCGCGACCCAGGAATGGCGAGATTTTCATGACGACAGCCGCCAACGCAGAGCGAACGTGGTCGGACAAGTCTCTCGCGAGCGTCTGGAACGAAGGCACAATCTTCTCGACGATTCGCTGCGGCTGAAAGAGCTTCGAAACTCCAACGGCCTGCAAGAAGATTGTTGACATATCATTGTAAGTTTCTGAAAGTACGATAGCTAGCCCACAGATGTTGTCGAACATACCTTGGACGTGGCAGACGTTCGCACTTCTGCCTCGCTGTCCTCTAGCAACGCACTGAAGCAGTCGCACATCGACGTGTTCACCGTTTCTGGACTGACAACCTCGCAGATCTCAGGAAATCGGTTCGCAACCGACCAGCGAACACGCCAGGACCCGTCACGGGCTGTATCGAACACCGTCGATAGGATTTGAGTGCTCACGACCTCACGTGGCACGAGCTTCGCGAGAGCGACTGCATTGTCGATCGTGTGTATTCTGACCGAATCCTGGCGATCTTGCGCTAAGGCGAGGAACAGTGGCACCAGCTCGGCATTCGCGCTTTCTGCATCTACGACTGAGGCAAACCCGCCGAGCGCAGCAGAAGCTGCTTTCCGGACCATCGGGGTGTCGTCACGGCAGAGCTGAGCGAACATTTGGCGCAGTTCCTTTTGGATGTCTGGCGAAAGTTTCGGGTATGCGACTTGGAAGAGGTTGCATGACGCGATGCGCGAAGTAAACCTGCAATTCGATCGAAAGCATTTGATTAGAAACGGGGATCACAGCACTACAAATGAAATGTGAGAACGCAGTTAACTCACCAGTCGCGCGTCACCAGCCGACGAAGAACTGACACAAAGTACTCAGCGATGTGGTCCGTCTGCATGAACCCGACGATGTTGCAGATCGATTTCACAGCCTGGTGGACAGAATATGCGAGGAAAACAAAACATCAGTCTACTGAACTGCCAATTGATGACCAGCATCAAGAAACTGCGTTTGACGCACCATGTCACGAACAGAGGCTTCGTCAACAGTCGCCAGTGACTCGAGCGGTTTCAAGAGCAGATATGCGTGCTGCGGTCCGCCGACAACGTCGACGAAGTTGCCCAGCTCCTCCGCCATCACCAGCAACACTTCGTCCTCATCGTCCAACGAATCTATGATCATGATAGATAGACGAGCGCGTATCACGTAAGAAAACAACTGGAGCTGAAGGCAGAGTATACACCCCATTCCTGCTCATCATGCAACGCACCATTGAGGAATGGGAGCAGCTCGGACTGCGTTCGCTCTGGGCCAAGCGCAGACGCTGAACAGATGACAACAAACATATCAAATCAGCTTGAGCACCCAAAGTTTGAGCCCAGGACGCTTGAGCGCACATACCGATGAGGTGGATTTTCTTGATCGAGTTGAGACGCAACTGGACATCCTCGTGCTTCAGCTCGTCGACGAGGATCGCGATGGGGTACAAGCTGTCGTCTGATATAATACACCGCAATCGCGACGCGAAGCCGCATCATAAACGTTAGCCATTATGCGAATAAAACATGAAAACACGAAAACACCAACATCTACCTGTCGCTGCGGTCGCCATGCTTGCTGGTGGTGACAGTCAGCACTTACACGAGCCTAATCTACAGCGGATGAAGGCGGTGTCTGCCAGCTACAATCGGAGACAATGAGAGGGTCAACGTTGGTGTTAGAATACACACACACACGCACACACGCACTCTTTGCGTCTGCAGAAGCAGGAACGCAACCAAATAGCACCATGACGCCACGTACCTCTTCGTGGCTCGTGTGTACGTGTCTACTGCGTGGCGTGTGGGTGGAGACGCGAGAGAGAGAGAGAGAGAGAGAGAGAGAGAGGGACGTGCGCGCGTGGCTTCCTTCAGATTGCGTTCTCCCAAGGATCGCCTGCCCCCGCCCCACAATGCAACAGCAGGCAGGCTTCCCCTCTGAAAGTCGATCGCTATCCGTTTCCACAGGACAACAGCGGATTATAGAGGGATATCGATTCTGACAGGGTTGGGATGCTATTGCATCATTTTATTCTCTGTAATTGCATGTTGCTCTCAGTGCTGCGACGACATCGAGCACCTGAAGAGCTCATTCATGAAGAGCTCATTCACGTGTATCATACCACTTGTCCTCATGTCTTCCTTGCTGAACGGCACACTACGTTAAATACAGTGAACAACTAGTTCACCCCGCCAGGATCTATCCTCCACACCGACTCTCAGTTGAGATCCCGCGAGTACACGCTCTCTCGCTCGCTGCGCAGATCCGGTGGCGATGCGGCGACGCCACGTGCAGCTGGTGATGTTTGCTGCGCTTTCTCCAGGTTCAAGTTTGCAATGTGGCCCGAAGTGATGCCCTGCGATACGAGGCGGATGCTGCAGTAGAGCACGCTCGCCCACTCAATGCGCTCTTCCTCCGTCCGCGTCTGCAGCACGAGCTTGTCGGACGGCGAGCGCGCGACGACGATGCAGAGCGGCCGGTTTGGGAACTGCACCAGGTTCAGGTAGCACCCGTAGAGCGAGAACGACTTGCGGTGCTTGAGCGTCGTACTCTTGCCGCTCACGACCTGCTTGTAGTAGTGCACTTCGCCGTTCGTGACCACAAGCACACGCTTCTTCCAGTTCTCAAAGCCCGAGCGCGACTTCTTGATGAGCAGCCCCTTCTTGTACGGCGGCAGGAGGAACTCGAGCGTGAGCGGGAACTTGGACGAGCGCAGTAGGTCGCGCGAGTCGGAGTACGCCTCGCGCAGGATGCTGCGGCCCTCGACAGTGATGAGCTGCGAGCCCACAGGCACGTCGTCCTTTGGGGCCTTTGTGACTACGAGCGCCTCGGTACGCCGCTCGAGCTCGACTGCAATGTCGCGCGGCTGCTTGTACTGGACGCTGATCTTCACGAGTGGGATCTCCTCGGCGCGCTTGACCACGAGCGCCAAGCCCGACACGGTCTCTTTCGCACCGACAGTCCTGCCCAGCGCAGTCTGCGCCTCCTGGATCGCTTCGATCCACTTGTGCATCGAGCTCTCGTTGTACGCGTTCAGGTGCATTTCGAATTTGCCATCGCGCGACGTGAGCACGAAGTAGTACTTGCGACCGTCCGAGCACTGCGCCATGCCGGGGCTCACGATCGTGCCCTTCAAAGGTACGGATCCCTTCAGCACCTCCTGGTTCTCCGTATAGTACCGCAGCTCGCCCTTCTCGATGCGGAAAAACCGGTTCTTCCAGTTCTTGTTCACGTGGCCGCGCTTGAGCAGACAGCCCTCCATGTGAATGTACGACGTCGGGTCGTCGTACCGCTTCCATTCGTGCGGACACTCCGAGTCGCGCACAAAGAACTTGACTGTCTTCTTGAGCGGATTCCACGGCTCCGAGGGCGTCGCGCCGGCCCCATGGAGCTTGGCGATCCACTTGCTCATCGCGGGCTGCGATGGTGCCGAGATCATCGTGTTGCGCTGCGGCGACGCGATCATGAACACAAACTTCTTCTGGATCATGTTGGACTGTACCGAGATGTCGGCGTTTGAGTCAAAGCCGACGTTGATCGAGCCCTTGAGCTTCTTCTTGCTCTCGTCCGTATAATACGACAGCACGCCGTCGTCGCGCAGCACAAAGAAGCGCCAGTTCCACGTCTTGAACTGCTGGCCGCACTTCTCGAGCCAGCCCTGTATCACGACGCCCATTTCGTTGTCGTGCGGGTGGACGGCGACGTCCGCGTTGTGCTTCGTGCCGTCGTCCTTCGCAGCCGCTTCTTTTGAAGGCACGACGATGCTCATTTGTGCCGAGTCCGAGCGCGACGAGCCGAGCACATTGTGCCACGAGAAGCGCCTACTTTCTCTTTGACTATCGCTACTGCTGGTTCGGCGGTGACGCTTGCACTCTTCGTCGTTCTTGGACTCCTCTTGTTGGTTAGCAGGCAAGTGGTTGGGGAACGCGTCTGCTTCCTGGTACGTGAAGCTCGCCTCGAGGTCTTCCATCGTCGTGTCTTCCTGGTAATGCGCGGCTGTGACATCATCCGGACTCCCGCCGCCGATCTCACCGAGCAGCTCGGCGTGTCGCCGCGGGGACATCTGGAGCGCGGTCGCAAATGCCGTGCCACGTCCAACCGCCTCGTTCGCACCGTCACTGTTGACGGGACGTGTATAAGAGCCCGGAGCGTCTCGCTGGTCGACGCTGCTGCTGCGATACGCACCGGAGCTGCTCGGAGCGGCGCGCGGTGGGAGCGAGCTGTGGCGCCGCGACGAGGCGGTGCCGCTCGCGTTGCTGCCATTACTGCTGGAGCTCTTGACGCGCGAGTGGTTCGCGCTGGCGGCGGTCGCCGCGTGGCTCGAGCTGGACGAGAAGTCGAGCGTCAGCCACTTCTTGAGCCCCATGGCCAGTTCTAATAGTTGTGTATGCGGATGGCGGTGATTCCAAGAATGACATCCGCGAATGCGATGCTCCTCATAAGTCAGAAAAAGGGCCGTTGGGCTGCGGTTTTGGTTGGGTTTGGAGCTTCTTGTATACAAAAAACAACTCAAAAATGGCATTCTGGATTGTTTGTTGAAATTTCTGAGTTCCGGTCGAATGACTGATTGGCATAGGATTTAGCACCTATCTAAATTTAGTGTATATAAATTTTCACAGTTCAAAAGAACACTAATTGCGTCACTGAAGAACCCAAAAGAGCTTCCAAATATGAAATACTAAAGGATATGACTGCATTTTAAGGCTATTAGAGAGTTGCAAAACTGAGGTGTGGCTGAGAGTGCTTTGGGTGTGCGAAAATTTAGCTGCCCTACCCCACTGCGCCTAAAATCCATGCGCTTCCGAGCAGATGCCTTCTCAGCACGACTCGAAGAGGCACAAAGCTGATCTGAAAGGCCTGAACTGCACAAGCGGCACGTGAGCATGTGTATCTGTGGCGCGGCAACCACTTCGTGAGCTCCATGGGCGCCACGTTCGCGAGTAGTGAGTTCCAGCCTTTCGGTCACTTCTCGCGTTGCACACCTCAAAAAAAAAATCAGCAGCAATCCATGGGCGCACGACACGCGCTCGACGTGGTACTGGGTGTTGTGTAGCACAATGCACGCTGAGGTCGCTAACTCGCCGACTTTTTTTGCCTTCTGGCCACGCATGAATGGGACTGATTCATAGTCCGATGGTGCTGCTGCTGCAGAAGAGCCGCGTGCTCAGTGTACATTAATACTTGGTCAGTGGCAACTGCGCGCTGTCTGTCGCTACGCCTTAGTTGATGTGTGAGCTGAGGCTGCTCAGGTGTGAGATCGTCACTGCTGACTGACTGCCCCCATACCAGCTACAGCTGCGCATCGAGAGCGCAAAACACGCTACAGACTGAGGGGGGCCCAGGTCGTCGCAAGGAAGAAGGCATTTGTATATTAAGGAGTTCATAAAATTTTGATAAACATGCAAGTCCAAAAACTAATTGATAGGAAGAAAACACTTGGGTGACCCAGGCAGCCAGCCAGCCTACTGGAAGAGCTCAGCTGGGAAGAGTTTGGGCTCAAGCGCCTCTTCGGAGAGGAATTTGAGCGGGAAGTAGACGATCTGGCCCTGGATGCCGCGCAGTTCGTCCTTGCGCACCGAGATCTGCGAGCTCTCGCGCATATTGGCCGTGATTGCGCCGCTCAGGAACGACTCCTCGCGAGTGAGCGCCGCAAGTCCATCCTGCTCCTCACTCGCATCAGCGTCTTCGCCATTGCCATTCTCGTCTTCGTTGCCATCCGTCGATTTCGAGACCGAGCCGTGTTTGCC
Organism: Globisporangium paddicum; assembly: GCA_023334015.1. NCBI lineage: Eukaryota > Oomycota > Peronosporomycetes > Pythiales > Pythiaceae > Globisporangium > Globisporangium paddicum. The sequence goes on from JAASFV010000532.1 coordinate 12,860, forward strand.
TCCTCCGATCTCCGGCTCCACCTGGTTGTCGTGAATCGCAGCGTCCGTGTTCATATTCGCGGGCGAGCCAAACGTGCGCTCTGCTGTGTGTGACGACGCACTGTTGTTTTTGGCCGATCCACTCTCGCCACGCACGCGCATCTTGGGCGAGTGCTGGGGCACCTTCTTCGCGTGGAGGCTCTCGCGAGACTTCTCGTCGGGGTTGAGCTGCAGGTTGATCTGCTTGAACGAGGTGATGCTGTCGGATGGCAGGCACCCAAAGACGTTGTCGTAGATCTGACAGTTTTTCATCGCATGATCCTGCATGGCGAACCACGAGCTGTACGCCACCGGATCCTGGTACTTCTCATACAGCGACGAACCGGGCGCCACGCCAAAGTGCTCCTCGAAGAGCTTCATGCGGAACGAGTGCGCAAATTTGCCCACACTCGCAGTGCCGTTCGCGATGCGCACGCCCTCATCCATCTCCGTGTCGTCGATGAGCACCGCGATCTCCGAGTCGCGGTCGCCCGTCATGCTGCGCTCGTTAATGTTGGCCGACCCGATGATGCAGCTCTTATCGTCCACGATCATGATCTTGCTGTGCACGTACACCTCCTCGGTCTTGGGCTGGCCGTCGTCCAGTATCGTGTGCGTGCGCAGACCGTAGAACGCAATGTACTCGAACGGGTCGAGTCCGTCGAGCTCTTTGAAGAGTGTGTGGTAGATCGAGTTCTCGCCGCGGCAGATGCTGCGGTACTGCCAGTACATCACCCCGCGCAAGCTGCTCGCGTCCTTGTCGTCCGGCTTGCCTGGGAACGCTGGCAGCAGCGGCATGACGACCATAACGCGGAACTTCTCTTTGTTCGCCGCGGCCTTGCGGATGCGCTCCACGATGGCGTTCGAAATGCGGTTTGAGCACAAGTGGTCGCCATCGAGACCCGACACGAAAAACTGGTTCTCAATGTACACAAAGTGATTAGCCGAGCTGATGAGACGCAGGTACGCGTTCTGGATACTGTGCTCTGTGGGGCACCCGCCTGACCAGAGCGAGAGGCTGCGCAGGATCTGCGAGCTGACTGGAAAGCCTCGCTTCGCAGCGAGGGCAGCGTCTTCAACCTCGACCTGGTCGTCGTCCTCGTTCTCATCGTCGCCCGAGTCCTGGTCATTCGCCACTCCAAACGGTGTCGTCATCGATCCGTCACGACTGAGCACCCGAGAGAGCTGGCGGTCACGATCAAACCCACGGGTCATCTTCTTTGGCAACGTATCTTCACCACTCGCTGGCGATTTTTCCTCCAAGTCGTCCTGGGTGTCGTCTTCTTTAGCTGATGACTGCGCAGCCCACGCGGTGTGGCCTTCTTGACCACGGTCCTCATCCTTTTCTTCCTCTTCTTCCTCGTGGGTTACAAGCGCTGGTGTCATCGTCCCTTTGCGGAGAACATTAGCGGTTTGAACAGCTCGCACAGCCTTCTGAAGGCGCTTGTTCAACAGGCGCGAACTGTATTCGTGCTTGTCTGAGTAGCGCTGGTAATCCTTCATCGGCACCAAGTGGTGCAGCTTGGACGTCTTTCGGCGGGTTGAGACAGAGTAGTTCCAGCGCTGGATGAAGTGACGAGCGACGTCACGGGCCGACTGACCTTCAAGACGTGAGTGGCAGTCGTGCCATGGCATGCGGGGGACAGTCGTGCGGTCAATCATGTCTCTTTCAGGCAGGTGGACTTCGACAAAGTCTTTCACTCGTGGATTCGAGTAGTCTTTGCCGTGGAAGTTCGCACCCTGACCCGGTTCATCAAAGAGGGCGTGCTCGTTGGTGTCCCAGCGACCAAAGCACAGGTCAAGACCGCCGACAAAGCTCACTTTCTGGTCAATGCTCACGATTTTCTCGTGGTGTGACCACATTCCGAGGTGCTTCATGAGGAAATCTGGATCGCGAAGCACGTGGACATTGTCATGAAGACGTCGGAAGACTTGCTTCGAGAAGTTGCTGTTGAGCGTCAGCGCCACCGACACTTCCTTGTACATCAGGATATAAATCTAGCATAGCAAGAGACAAGAACAATTAATACATTAAGAACTCGTCGAAATCCAAGCCCATAGCCAAGAAAAGAAAGCATCAGTACCTTGACGCCCTCTTCAGCTTTCTTCAGGAGCACCTGGTCCAGTCTCGAGTCAGGATACAACGCAGCGGGGCGGAGCAAGTGGATCGTTGGGCAGATCCACCACCCAGCAATGAAGATTTCCTTCCTCGCGGCCAGGAGCCCCTCGTAAATGGACTCATAGGCGTCCTTGCCGTCCACAAACCAGCGCGCATACGACGGAAACTGGTTCGGGTGGCGTGGGATCGAGAACGAGTCGTCGCGGTGCGACTGCGACCAGACGCTCTTCTCAGCGACCTTGCGAATCGCGTTGGCCCACTTCAGGATCGACTGCTTCGTCTTCGCCTCGAGCTGGAGAACGTACGTCGAGTTGGAAACCAGCAGCGCCGTGTTTGAGCCCGCCGAGTGGATTCCACGCTCAATGCTGAACTTCTGGTCAAACAGGAAGGCCTCGGTAGCTGTTGTTTCCTATAGAGAATGATAGAGAGTGCGCATTAGAAAAAAAAGATAAAACCATTTGCAGAATGTGACCATTTTTCATACCTGCAACGACGGATAGACAGCGATGCTCGAGTGCTTGAGCGCGACCCAGCGCCACTTCTTGGATTTGAAGTTCACGCGCTTGACCACGCACATGCAGTTGAAGCACTCGTTGTCGCACGTGACAGCGCCGCGGTTGATGCGCACGTTCTCGTTGTTGCCCTTGAGCCAGATGCGCACCTTGAGCCAGCCCTCGCGCACGGACGTGTAGCCTTCTTCATCGTCGAATGTGCTGTTGCTCACCTGGAACATGGAGACGACGTAGGCCGAGGAAAGCAGACGCGGCACACGCACGACAGCGTCCAGATACTGCTGAATGAGCGCAATCATTTCGGGACTAATAGACTTGTCGGCCGTCGCGAGGAAGAGCTTGCGCATTTGCGGCCAGTTGGATGACGCAGTGTAGTGGCTGCTGGCAGCAGCACCCTGGCTTTGCGAGCTGCTGCCGTTGGGAAACTTGATGTTGAATTGGCTCTTGATGAAGAACCAGAGCCCGTAGAGCGTCGATTTGGGGATCTCGACCTGCCACTTGAAATTCTTGTAGTTAAGCTCCACGTCGTACTCGACGTAGCGCGTGGGCCAGGCCTCCTCCGAGCGTCCGCCGAGCACCTTCACCTCCGGGATCTCGGTGAACACGTGGATGTCCTTGTCAAAGTCGCGGTGAAAGAACGTCGTGGACTGCTGCTGGATCGTCTCAACCTCGCGCCGGATGTTGTTGACCGAGTCGCGCTTCTGAAACTCGAGGTCGAAATGCGAGCCGCGCCGCGCGAGGTCCTGGCGGCTCGAGTCGCGGCCCAGCGTCGCGCTGGACATCTGGGACGGCGACGGTATCCCCTGCATCCCTTGCGCTTGTGGCTTGGGTGACGACGCCTTGCCAACCGTCTTGCCGAAGCGCACGCCGCTCAGCGACTTCTTGGCCGACGGCGACTGCTGCGACTTGTTGCTCGTGGGTGACGACAGCGAGCGCGTCATGGGGCTCACGTTGCCGCTCGCATGTTGCGCTGCAGCTGCGCCTGCAGTCGGCGGGTCCGCTTCCGAGACGACGGTCATGGAGTGAGCGCGTGAGGTACTGTCGTTGCGGGTGAAGAGCAACTGATGTTGTCTCGCGGTGGTTTTGCTGGAAGCGGTCGTCTGCATGCGACTGTTGTTCAACAAATCACCCTCTATTGTTTGGACTGAGGCTCAAGCCACTGATTTGATTGTACTATTTTTGCATATTTGAGCTGTATACCTACATTATATTATCCGGAATTGAACTTATTTTGGGATAAAATTAAAAGTAGGTATACACTATACGGAGTTGAAACAAAACTGGTTAATTCTACAGTTCGTTGAGTTTTGGACTTCTTGACAAATCACCCACGTATGACTGTACCTACTGGATTAGAAGAATGTGTCAAGCGTGGGGCTGTACGTATCATATTAATAAGACACAACGACACGACATTCGGCTGCTGCCACCATTAACTTTTAGCCATTTGCTGTGATTGGCTCGCTAAATAAAATCGAGCGAAAAAAGAAATCTGTGGAGAGCATTTGCATCTTCGGTGGCATGTGCGTTACCTCCTTCGTCACAGAATTCCAAACGAACTCATCAGGTGGTCCACACCAAACAACCTATCTTTCATCATGTCAAGACAGAAAAGAGGTTTGTTGTGGAGAAGGCGACAGAAGAGGCGAATCCGCTTCACAGTTTATTCTGCGTCGTTCAGAGTCAAAGAGCGATACCACGGACGATAGTCCACAATTGCCCCATGCTAGGCGGCATCTTCACCTTCGAGAACGAGTAGACGCCCGAGTGGTACTGGGGGACAGCGCTGGTGGCGTGCCCGTTCGCTACCGAGTCCAAGAGCGAGACCATTATCCGCCGCCACTGTGCACGCGGCGCGAATCCCGACTACAAGAACTTCCAGCACCTTGAGAATGCTGTTCAACACAGCTCCTCTCATGTATAAAGTTATATTGTGTCGACATATCCAGGGTAGACGAACTAAAAAAAAAGAAAATAGTAATATAATGACAAAGTAATATTTTTTTTTTTTTTAACGAAACGATTTCGATGGTCCTTCCGGCTTTCCTGGGCGGAAAGTGACTACAGATAGAGACTAAATGGACTTGATGCAAAAGTAGTTGTGGGTAGCAGTATTGGCAGCATTCATTGCCGTCGTAACGGTCTCGGCAGCAGCTCCGACACCGCTAGCCCAACGAACTCTCCAAGCTATAGCATCGTCTTCATCTCGATGTTGCCCTCGATTAGCTTCGTCAGCCTTCTCACCGATGATTCAAGAATGGTTTGGACTGTCGGACTGGAACCTCCCCGTGCCGAACCCGAGAACGGCGTGTGAGAGGCAGTCCTTGCATTGAAGGGCATATACTTCTTCGTCTTAAAGAAAACCAACCTTGCTTCAGTTGAGCGATCCTGGCCCAAATAAGCACAAATGACGAAACATTAGTAAACATATCACAATCAATGAGTATTCGCGGCAAATAGGAGCAGGAACGTATCGGAACTGACCTGCAACCAACTTAAGCGAGAAGTCTGACAGTGAACAAAGCGATCGCGAGGACTGAGGCGCCCCGCTAAGATTGAGCCAGCGAGGTGCGAGCAACACCAACAACGCAAGACTTGATTGCAGTTCGAGTACTGTCATTTTTCCATCGCCCAGCAGCTCGGGTTCGTCGAGGAAGACAGAGAAGCGATAAAGCGGTCCAAGAGGCTGAGAAAGTTGGCTCCGACGAAGACAAGGTGTGGCGTCAAGCGATCAAGGAACCCAACTCATTCGCTGCGAAAAGATTTATGGCAGGCTTAGCATGACAGACTGCATCAAAGCGAGTGCACGCCAGCAAAGATGCAAAATAAACACGGCGATCTGTGGCAGCAACGTCGATCGCTTATCCAGAAGCGAGCGGTGCTGATGCGGACGCGCGTGGGGTTCAGCGCGCTATGGAGGCTAAAGTCCTCTAGCGAGAAAAGTCCTGGTGAAGGTCCAGAAGCAGGCCAGTGAATGTACGGGTGAGCAGGTTCGCGTGTGGGCGAATGCGACGTCGTGGATTTATGTGGCGTGCACAACATGCAATAAAGAATTTGTCATTCGGAAAACGACTCGCGCAGCCTGATCTTCAATTTTCGGAGACGCATTCCCTGCAGTTGTCCTCTACGAAAGGAAGATGCGCGCGCTTCTTCTCCGTCACTGGATGCATTCTTCTCCCATGCATCGGACAACATGCTGCTGGGATGTACTCGAGTATGTCCGAGAATTATCAGCGACGCAGTTCATCTTGTGATATGCCTTCACAAAAAGCTAGGGCGGCTGTATAAAGAAAGAAGGTCTTCTTATGGAGCTGTTCGGCCACATTCGAGTGCCAGAGATTCAGCAGGACCACGATGAATTTCAACGATTCAAAGAGTGAGAGATGGTGACTGTGCAGTTGAAGCTCGTGTCACCATTGCTTTCTCAGCTAAGCACAAGTCGATTGTTTATAGCAGCATGCCATGCACAAAGTGCATCAAATTCCGGTCGAATGCGAGTTTCGTGCAGCTCTTTACCACCATGAGACCAAGAAAAGGCGCATCGAAGACGGCAAACAACAACGGTAAACCTCAAGTACATGCTCGAGAGTCACTTAGTTTGCACATCAAGCACACAGATTGTACTCAAGCGCACATAAGCATTTCATTCACTCATCGCGCAAATTCCTGTATTTCTCCGGCTGAAAGGGGGGGGGGCGTGTCAACAAGGGTAAAGAGTCCTCGGTGAGGGTTTGGGCGGCGTTTGAATAGGCAGAAAGCGACGGTGCATTTTCGACCCACGTGGTCTTTTGGGATCTGTGCAATGTCATGTTGCAGATATTCAACCACAACGCCTGTGGCAAAGGAACTACAAATCTGCGTTACTCCGAGGGACCGGACGTCTTCGTGGTATTGCTGTCGTGTTTAAGACCCAAGAGCGTTGAGGTGTTCGTGCACACTCTTGGCAAGTGGAAGCTGCTTAGGTATGTGACTTACTATTTTGCATCACCTCGAACAACTTTGTATATTTGTGCGTGTTTCACACAGGTGACAGAGGAATACGCAGCGTTCGGCAGAAGTACAAACCTACGATGGAATGAAGCATCTGCGAGGACTACAGATACGGACGGATCCGATTGCCCGGACAGATTATTCGCCCGGGCGACTCAACAAACCAAGTACCACTGTATTATTTGTATCACACAAGTTATTATTATTTCGACCAATCAAAATAGGATATTCGCAAACCATTCC
>JAASFV010000533.1:0-19727 GCA_023334015.1 Globisporangium paddicum
ACTCGTCCCCCTCGAGGTCATCCGCAATATCTTCGGACACCCGCACTGACTCGTCACCCCCAGCACTGTGACACATTGTACAATAAGCTAGATAGTAGTGTCAAATGGCAATTGAGAACAGAAGGCTAAATCGTCAATCGAGCCGTTTCCAAAGAAAGAGGTGGTAGGGCGGATCGCGCGTGAGCTCAACAGGGTCTCGATCAACACGTTCGCAACTTGAAATTTCGGATCCAGCTTACTGCCGTAGGAGAGGTGTTGCCAGCTGATTCGGAGTTCTCCGCCGTCAAGATTCCTCGGACAGCGGATCACCGGGCGTGAATGATCATCTGGCGCTTGGATGAGAATGACCGGCTCGAGCGACGCGCTCACAGTCCAGTTGGGTTTGTCTATATTCGTGTACACGTCCCATCAGGACGTGGCCGTTACGACAAGGGAGAGAAGCACCTGCGACTCGTAGACTTGCTGGACGTCGTCGGGCACATTAATGCCGCGTACGATCGCATAGCGGTAGCACTCGCCGCTTATGCTGACTGGAGGCTTCTCTCGTCGCAGCCACAAGCCAGCATCCCGCAGTCATTGAATCGATAGATCACCTGGAGTTCCTGGTCTCTGGGGCGCGGTGCTAAACACATGCGTATGCTGGCGCTGCCTTCGTCACCACTCCTGTTGACAAGCTTGCTGCTCAAGATCTTGGCAATGTTGAAGAGGTCTGCTCGTGTCGCAGAATTGAGTGTGCTCGCATGTTCGCACTGCTGATGCAAGTGCGTGAGCAACAATAAAGCAATGCCAGCCCACAATCACCTTGGCTGCCTTTACGTACGCGTCCCACCAGGATGTATACAACGGATGCGAGTGTGTCGCGGATCTGGTGAACACATCGTGTATGCAGCTTTGTCTCGCCCTGTTCGACTCGCTTCAAGGTACTGGCTGCACTTCGAACACCAAAGAAACTTTGAGCGTCAAGTGATCTCTTCGCTTGGCTAGCGCTGAACTCTGACAGTCAACCATTCTGAGAGCGATATGGGAACAGTGAGACAGCTTCTGTAGCTTACCCATACCCTTTTATCCAACACTGTAGCCGATACTTAGTGGCCAACCCCTCAACATCCAAGACTAAGGACAAAGACACTTGCTCATATTCACATGCAAGAAGACAGCAACACGATACAGCTGCTGTCACTGCTGCGTTGGGCTCGGGCAGCCACTTTCATCCGGCTGGACAAAGTCTTCACCGCTCGTTTCTTTCTGGGCTTGGCGTTCTCTGTACGCTGCCAAGCTCTCCTCTCCATCCTCCTCATCGCCATCCTCGTCGTATGCGTCGTCTCGACTGTCATAATCATCATCATCGTCGCTCTCGTAGTCGCTGCCCTGCTGGTAGAGCCCCAGGTCTTCAGCGACATCATCCATGTGCTCAATGTCGACGTGGGCGGCGAGCAGCTCCGAGCGCAGCAGTGCCTCGATGAGCTTCTCGGCGATCTCGCGCTTCGGGTCGCGGATCAACGCGTTGCGGTACCGCTGCCAGCCGACGAGCAGCGTCGCGTCATTGAGCCAGCGCGGGCAGCAGATCGCGTCTTGCGGGTCGTCGTCGGGCGCGTCGACGCAGATGCCCGCGTCGCTCGAGGCGCTTATGGTCCACGCTGGTCGGTCGGGCTCGTGGTACTGCGCCCACCAGTCGCGCGTGATCGCGACGAGCGCCGGCAGCACGTGCGCCTCGTACTCGCTCTGGATCGCGTCTGGTACGGGTATGACCACGCGCGCGACGCGCGCGCCGCCGCCTTCGTTGCCGCCGCGCTCTTCATTGCCAGCTTTGGTCATCTCTTCTTGAGCTTTGGTGCTGGTTGGGATTGTTAGGTTCTGGTCAGCAAATTGGCTTTTGTCTTGTGATTTTTAATGTGATCCGACACTTTTATCCGATTTTTTTATTGGAGAACTTTTATGGGAGAAATCAGAAATATCCGGATATTTTTCTGAGTCACCTCTACTGGACGAGGTGGCGTGCGACTCTGTTGTGGGTTCTGCGAGGTGGCTGACGGTCCAGCCTGGACCAGCTGAGAGGTGGTGGGATAATGACCGCAATACGTCCCTATGATACAAAACCGTAGCTCTTCACTCAGAGAACAAGTTCGCTTCGTTCGTGACGTAGAGAGCAAGTCCTTCGTGACGCGATATCGTACTCTTATCGGCTTCTTCTCCACTCACAATGGACTTGCGCGCAGGAAATACCTCATTAAACTGCCTCTGCGGCAGTCTCTGAAACTTGGGTGTACGCTGCCTCACCCGAATGCGTCACCCGCTTCCGCGGCTTCTTGTCTGTGGACCTGTTGTTCTCCTCCTCGCTCGGATCCGAAATGTACGCTGGCAGACAGCGCCCCATACAATTCTTGAACACTCCTCGGTCGAACGGGTTCTGGAACTTGCCCTGCGCCGTGCGCATGTGCTGATACCGATGAGAATTCATCACCTCGTTCGTCGTCAGGTTCTTCACCGTGAGGTACACGTGGAAGCCAAAGAGCTGCGCCACTGGCAGCAGCATCACGCCAAAGTAGACCAGCCCAAGGAGCAGCAGGGACCGGAAGCCGTGCAGCGTCCAGTAGAGGTACAAGATGTACTCGAGCAGCGCGACATTCACTGCGAGCATGCCTACGAACGCCATAAAGTACACGTAGTTGTCGCGCCCCACGCAATTGTCCACAAACGGGCAGCTACAAACCATAAAATCAGACAATTAGCACCGAAAAATTCGGACAAAATGAGAAATAACCAAGAGCTACGTACTGGTGGTCGAACTGGTGGATGCACGTCTTGCACACGCGGCAGTGCTTGGAGCGCAGCGGCCGCTGGATGTGGCAGCTGTGGCACAGCGGTCGGTCGAGGCTGCCACTGCTGTTCCCATTATCTGTATTCTCGTGGCCCACGCCAATCATCGCGTCGATCTCGTCCGCATACTCCTTCCCGTAGCGCTCGTCTTTCGCCACGTCGCCCGGACTCGTGCGCTTGGTGAGGAAGAAGAAGACCCATGTGACGCAATTCCAGGCCAGGTGCGGCACGCAGACGCACTTCCTGTCGGGCATCGCGGGCATGAGCACAGTCACGTACAGCAGCGTCGCGCCGACGATATTCGCGAGCACAAAGTAGTACGGCGCACGACTGGTTTCCCACCATGCGAGGATATTCCAACGGTTGCGGAACTCTTGGCGTGCCAGGTACGTCGACACGCGCTTGTAGCCCTTGAGCATCGCGAGGTCGTACGGCGTCCGGCCCTGCAAGTCCTTGGCGGTCAAGTCGCTCTCGAGCTCCTCGACCAAGTACTGAACCGCCGAGAGCTCACCACGCATGGAAGCAAGATGCAGTGGCGTCTGACCGAATCGATCCGGGTCGTCGGTGCGCAACCCGAGGTACTGGAACACAGACATGATTTCGGTCGCGCCCTTGTACGCCGCCCAGTGGATCGCGCTGTCTCGGTCAATGTCCACGAGGCTCACGTCGGCACCGTTGCGGATCAGGTACATAACCAGCAGTGGGAAGCCGTTCTGGGCCGCAATGAGCAGCGGCGTGCGCTGCTTCATGGCATCGGCGCAGTTGACGTCGACGCCGAGCTTCACGAACGTCTTGAGCGCCACGAGGTTGCCGGCCGAGCACGCCCAGTGAATTGGGTGAAGCTTGACCGAGTCCTCGCTGGGCAAGTCCATCGGCGCGTCCACGTCGTGCAGGAATTCGAGCAACTCTGCACTTCCTTTCTGCGCAGCCCAGTGCGCGAGCGTATGGCCCATGGGGTCTCGCGCACGCACCAGATCTTCACCGCTATGTGCCTGAGCTGTCGCCAGGAGCGCTCGCAGTCGCTCAATGTAGTTGCGCTTTGCACACACGAAGAGCTCTTCCAGTGGCGTGAGCTCCCCCACCGGAGGCGGCGGTGGACCAGGTGGTGGCGGCATGACGGCGTTGGACGAAGACGAGCCGTGCGGTTGGAACTGGAAGCCACCGCTCGGCGCGTGGCTGTGACGGTGAGCGCGGTCGTGACCGCAGCTCTCGTGGTGCTGGTGGCCGCTGGGCTCGTCCTGGATCGCGAGCGCGAGCGCGTGCGGCGCTGGCGTCATCATCCTTCCCGCACTTGGCTTCTTCCGGTCTGAGCTCTGATGCGTTGTTTTGAAAAGTCGGTTGGGTTTATTACAAAGAAAGTGCTATTTTATCGCTGTCTCAGTGATGTCATTCACACGATTCCGCACGAAGAGGTGCCTGGAAAAGTCTGGTTGTATTGTTCCTATGCATCAACATAAGGAAAATCAAGAATCAACACAGCAGCCCTCGCCACCACCTGACAGTACTAAGACGACCTCGCGCCCCACTTCGAATTGGGAAGACGAGCTGCGCAGCGCTTGCATATCGAGCTGCTCGCAACGTGATGGTATGCCATGGGCACGTAGATTTCCATGGCGCGTTGGAAGTCAGTTTTAGCTGGTGCGGACCAAAGACCTTGTGCACGTACACATGTCCGCCGCTTGTCATCGCATGCTGACTCCAGTTCACGTTGCCGACTGCGATCATTTTGTTGTCGAAGATGGCTGTCTTGCCGTGCATCATGAAGCTCGGGAGTTCGTGTATAAAGACGGGAATCCCAGCCGCCATCAACTGTCCGATGTGAAATCCTTGCGCATTGCGCATTCAAAGGTCCGCCACAACCCGCACAGGAACACCCCGTTGGTGAGCCTGGGTGAGCGCACTGGCAAGCACACAGTGCGCTAGCACATACTTGCTGATGTCCAGTGAGCAGTTGATGCGATCGATGAGTTGGATTAGGCGCTGCAGGTACGCTGCCAACGCATTTGGCCCAGGGGACGAGAGCATCTCGTTGCTCCTCGGCAGCATACCCGACAGGATGTCCTTGGGGTGGAGGCTGTTGTACAGCTGCTGCACTCAAAGGTTCATTGCCGCCTCTTCCTCAGGCGTGCGCAGGACGGAGATTGCCTGCTGCGCTTGCACTCGCGGTAGACACATTGATCGATTATCTTGTAGGCTGTGACAGTTAGAGCAGCAGCGGTCTTCGACTAGAGGCCGGCATCCAACACAAGAAAGTACGCCGTACCTTTCTCCAACGAAGAGAGCCTCTTGCGCGACTGGATCAGTGCACAAGGAGCTTCAGCAGGGGCGCTTTCGGCAGGAGCACGTTCAGCAGGAGAACGTTCGACAAGAGCGCCACGAGCAACTTCGGCCGGAGCAAGGCGGCCGAGTCGCAGCGCTTGGATACCTCGGCAAATGGCATCCTGAGCTGGTAGTCGACCCGCTTGGCCAGCGTGGGCCACCTTGACACATGCAAAAATCACAATGCACTATGCACAGTACTTAAGGGTTTTCTTGTCAGCTGGTGTTTGTATGGAGCTACCTTGTTGGTTAGGTGATCCCTTCTCTCTTTCATCCCTCTTTTGTTGGCGGACGCCCGCTTTCTTATTCGTACACTTATTGTGTTTTAAAGGTGTGTGGATGGTTGACATATTGAACTTCGCTGGATTCAGCGACTGACATATCAAAAGTTACGCATCAAGCAACTTACGTTCCCATCTTGTCAAGCTCACAGCCCGCCACGCCCAAATTCGTCTGCTGCTGCTCAAGACGCCGCCTGCGACTGCCCAGACGTGTGTGCCGCTGACTGCACCACGCTCTCGTGCTGCTGCTGCTTCTGCTCAAGCTTGTGTGCCGCCGCCGGCATCACGATCGTCTGTTACTGCTGGTCAAGGTCGTGATATGCTACTGCTTAAGGTTGTGTGGTACTCCTACTGTCCTCGCTCCCGAACATGCTGTCGCTGCTGATGACGACCTGCTCGTGCTGCTTTGCGTCGCGATGGATGTAAAAAAAGCGTGTCTGTGTCGCATTTCTTGTAGCAGCACATTTAAACGATCAGAAACGGCTACGAGGGGGGGGGATGCACGCAAACAAGATTGGATTGGAACAGAGACATGGAACCCCTGGCTCAAACTCAGTGCTTCGTGAGATTATTGCCGACTAATTGAGGGAAACAACATGGTAAGGCCCCATCATTGGTGCCATCAGCGATCTTGATCATGATTTAATCAAAACAAAAAGGCATTCATTCGTTGAAATAGCTAGTAAGACGCCTTTGGATGCTATCTTTCTGTCGACTCATAAAATTCAAGGCATTTGAGAGGTCTACGATCTTGCTCTCATCAAACGAGTTGACGAACTTGTGCCATTCAGCTAGCCAAGTCTTTTAACTCTGCTGTGAGCTGTTGCCTCTCCAGCATTTTCGACTGGAGTAACAAAAACGCAATCTTGGCCTCGTTTGACTTTTTCTGGGAGTTGTTGGCTTCTCGCTGGGATGGATACGCTTCAGGGATTCTGCGATTGCTCGCAGGAGCGAAGTGTTGCTCTCGCTTGATGGCCTCTTTGTTGGTGTAGGTCTGTCGACTGAGGCCGCGAAATTGACGAATTCTGCACCAATGTCGATGCAGAACGACAGTTCCTTCTGGATTTGTGACAGGTCCCAGGTTTTTCTTACAGCCAAAGGTAGAGGTAGAAGACATAGGTTCTGTTGAAGCAGAAATCGAAGAAATCGGCGCTTGTGGTGCGTCCGAGCCACGTGACCAGAACTGCAGCTTGAGATCTTGGGAGCTGGAACTACCGCAAACGCTCACGTGTATTCGCTCTCTTGAGTGCAAGATCATAACTGAACATGCAAGGCAAACAAATCACATGCATCTCTCATTCTCCGCCACTCGTCCTTCCACCTGCTCGCTCAGGCCCCGGTCCCACGACCAACGACTTTATTCAGGGAGCAGCGTGTCTGGGAATAGACAGGAAGCTGCCTGGTTCGTATTTGCCACACCAGCAAACCCCACAGTGCTGCGAGAGCCAGATTGTTTGCTGTTTGCATGCGAGCGCTGGTACTGGGTTGTGAGCTCGCTCCACATTTGGTGCAGCTTCTCAGGGTTGTGGCGGACGATGCATGCTGGTTCGATGCCAGGAAACCATGGACTGGTCAAGAGTAGCTTGTTATACGCTTCACACGACTCCACAAAATCTGCAGCCACGTCGCTCCAGAACGCCACCTTGTCACCCGCAACTCCAATATCCAATGCATGTCTGCTTGCAGCTCGATTAATGTCGCAAAATCTCGTTGGTCAATCGAAACATGCAGTCTTTTGTCTTCGCTGTGTTCTGTGTCTTGTTTCTCTTCACAAGCAGTCCATCACTAACCACCGAAGTATCGTATACTTGTTTGACTGTGTCGTAACTCCTTAGAAGCTTGACGTAGCCTGCCTTATTATTGTCCACAAGGGGGCCTTTCTTCATCGGCCGAACATCGCGCCGATAGCACTTAGTGCGGAGCTCGTTTGCTTTGTATGCCTCGTACAGCTTGTGGACGACATCGATCTCGTTATCGTCGACATCAGCAGCCTCATCGTCGCTGAAATCAGTGGTGCTGGCAACCGCGACGAAACACGCACGCGTGGCGTCAGTAGCGAGGATGATCGCACGTGCAGGATCGTCTTGGGTGTGCGCGGTGGCGTCGGTGCCTTGAGTGCCGAGCGAGTGCGTGCGGGCACTGGTTTCGTGTGGGAGCGCGAGCGCGGTATCAACAGCGGCAGTGCAACCAGCGTTGTGAGCGCTCTTGAGCTGCGACCCACCAATTGTAATGGCGGAGAGTCTTGGCGCAGCGCATACGGCGACAATAAGCGTGGGCGCTGGCACTGTGCAGCGGGAGCAGATGTTGAACGATCGTACTCGTCGTCAGCGAAGGCGGAGAGTATACTTTGTCAAAGTTGCTGGTAGGATGTCGTAAGCAAGCATTATGTTGTTGGAAAGAGAATGTCTGCTGGTGAAGAGAGTGTGTTTTCTCCACAATCCACTCACGTTTGCGAGTGTGGATAGTGGGCCATCCACCCTCTTCTATTTTGTCACTCCGATCAAGCCGTCCACCTTTTTGAAAATCTGACCAATCAGAATGCTGTGTTTGTGTGTCCACTCACTCACCAGTTTGCCCGTTACAGGGGACAATACACAATGCGCAGTACTTAAGAGGGGACTAAATACTGGTTGGCGGAAACTCTCTTGGAATGGGAACAGCTCAATTGACAGCATCACATCCACAGACGACGAACATGGCGGGCAAGCGGAGCTTTGCGCAGGCGACCAGCGCGGGCGCCACGAAGAAGCCCAACAACACGACCAACTACAGCAATGGCACTAGTGCTGGCGCCAAGAAGCACAAGCGCAGCCTATCTGCGAGCGATGAGAAACTGCGCAAGCCCGCAAAGAAGGCCGAGCCCGTGGTGAACGTCGCGCGCAATGCCAACTCTAACTGGCTGGCGCTCAAGAGCAAGATCCAGGAGGCCGACAAGCCCAAGAAGAAGACTAACAACAGCAGCAGTAGCACCAGCGCGCCGGCGGAGAAGAAGCGCGACCTGGACGTGCGCGCGCACAAGATCAAGACCAAGGAGGCCAAGCAGCAGCAGCGCAAGCAGGCGCGCACGGCCGAGTGGATCGACAACGCGCGCATCCTCGCCATGGATTGCGAAATGGTGGGTGTCGGCGTTTCCGGCAAGACAAGCGTGCTCGCGCGCTGCAGCATCGTCGACTACGACGGCAACGTCGTCTACGACAAGCACGTGCGCCCCGTTGAAAAGATCACAGGTGAGTAAGGACGTGTGCGTATACGTCTTAGTGGCTCGTGGGTATACTTACGAATGCTCGTTATTGATGGTAACACCAGATTTCCGCACGCACGTGAGTGGTATCCGGTCGAGCAGCCTCAAACACGCGATCCCGTTTGCGCAGTGCCTGAAGGAAGTGGGGAAGCTCATGAAGGAGAAAATCGTCGTGGGTCACGCGCTCAAGAACGACTTCCAGGCGCTCATGTTCACGCCGCCGAAGAACCTCATTCGCGACACGGCGCGCTATCGTCCGTACATGCGTCGAAAGATGAACGGCACGGTACGACATGCATATACTAGGATTTATATATCCGGACGACCGACTCACTATATAGCAATGTGCTTGTTTGTGTAGAAACTCTTCCCAAAGTCGCTCAAGCACTTGGCGGAGGAAGTACTCGAGCTCCAGATCCAGGGCGGAGAGCACGACTCGGTACGCGTTCCCTACTCATCCAGATAATGTTTCATCCCAACTCATATCTCACACGGCTGCATGTATGCGTGTATACTCAGGTGGAAGACGCCCGCGCGGCGCTGCAACTGTACAAGAAGGAGCAGTTTGTCTGGGAGAAGTACCTGCAGTCGGCCAAGAACCCGGGCGCACTGGCCGGTGTCGCCCCGGCGCTGCCGCGTGCAGCCGCGAAGCCCAAGCAGAGCGCCGAGCTCAAGAAGGCGCTCGACTTGGACGACGACGATGAGGACGACGATGATGGCGTGAGCGACGACGAGGCTGAGACCCAGAAGAGCGGCAAGCTGCTTGTCCCGGACTCGAAGGACCTTGCGCTTATGGAGTACGCCGAATAGAACTGACGTTACGTAGTAGCAGACGCTTGAATGAATGCACAGAGCGAACGAGTCGATACCTTTCTTGTATGAAGTGTCTGTTGTCACGAAGTGAAGTCATCGAGGCGAATTATATCTCAGCGTGTCGGGTGGAAATGGCCTTCTCTTGTCCAGATATATCAGTATGATGGTCGCGTATTCTCAAATACCACTGAAAGAGCTTTCAAGTTTAGAAGCGTAAGCTTGCAAAATGTATGAGATCTATCGAAGTATGAAGCTGTTATAATCGAGCCTTGAGCTCCGGCTCTGGGACAACCCATTTGCATCAGCAACCCCCTCCGAAAAGTGATTGGATATTTCCTCATTTCCGCATTTTCCACACTCAGAAAAGACACGAGCGAGCGTGCGCGTGCGGTCGCCCAGCATGAGCATGAAGATGCTGGACGAGGACATCCACCTCGCTGAGGACGGGGCGGTGTCCGCTGCGATAAAAGACGGCGGCGGCAGTGGCGGCGAACAGCGCGATTCGCGCCTCGGCAGTCGCTCGCGGCTGCTCAAGCAGCGCAGCAGCGGCTCGTCGAGCACGTCCGCGGCCCCGACGAGCTCGTCGTCGCAGCGCAAGAAGCGCGAAGGCAGCACCTCTAGCGTGACGACGTCAGGAGGAGCAGGAGGTAGGCAACAACCTAAGAAGAAGCCCGTGCTGCCCCTGGGGATGCTTTCCGCGGGCGGTCGCGGAGGGGTGGAGGATGACGATCTCCTCGCGTTCACTCCCCTTTCATCGTCTTTGGCGCAAGTTAACTCTACTACTTGTCTTGTCGCGCATCCCATAGTGCATGGTGGAGACGATGACGATGACGAGGATGACCTCGGTAGCAGCGGAGGCGCTGGACTCCGCGGGAAAGGCAAGGACGCGCGGCGCCGCAAGTCCCAGCAGCGGAAGAGCACAGTCACGGAGATCTCGGTTGATGCTATCAGCAAGCGCGGCCCAAGATACACGTCACCACCAAGAGCCGCTGTCCAGGGCAAGTTTCGGTATTTGAAGCCCGAGGAAATCCAGCGCGGACACATCCCCAAGTACGACTTTGCCGTGATCGCGAACCGCAGCGTGAAGATGCCGAGCCGTGTGGGACAGTTTATCAGCGATTGTTTGTGCTGCTGCTGCATGCCTGGTGGTGGTAGAAACAGCAGCAACTCATTCAGCGAGAACAGCAGTCACGAGCGCATGGGCTTCCGTCGTCTGTGCCTCGCCAACAGTCCATTACTGCGCGAAAGCGAAGATGAGCATCGCCGCATTGTGGACAAGCTATGCGGACAGGGGCTGCTGGTCGATATCATTGACGGCGGCCACTCGAAGGGCGAGATGAACTCGGCGTATTTCATTTTGCTGATTCGCGCATCGGACGAAGTCGTCAACACGTACGTGGACCGATTTCGATTCCACTTGTGGCTGGAGCACGGCGCCGTCGCGGACATGGAGCATGACGTTGTCGGTCGCAATGACCCACCAACCCCCGCTGAGCGCGTCCAGATTGTCGACTACGTCATTGAACAGCGAGCAAACATCACGACGCGAGACCCGTGGATCCACGACATGTTTCCGATGCACGACAAGCAGTTGACGGACAAGCTGATCTCCAAGTGGATTACTTCGTGGCGTGTCGTGGAGCTGGTGGACAAGAGGATTTTGAAGCAGCTGCGCTACAACTTCGGTGAGAAGGTGTCGTACTACTTTGCGTTCTTCAACTACTACAACCGCTGGCTGATCCCGATCGCCGCAGTAGGAATGCTGCTGCAGATCCTGCACGGAATCATCCCGACCGAGACGTATATGCGCATCCTGCCGTTCTGGGGCATCGGGGTGTCCACAGTCTGGTCGTTTACGTTTCTCAAGTCGTGGGAGCGCAGGAACGCAACGATGCAGTACGAGTGGAACAAGAAACTGCACGTAAAACAAATCGAGTACGCGAACAAATTCTTCTATGGCGAGAAGAAGGTGAACTCGCTCACGGGCGAGATGGAGACTGTGTATCCAGCGTGGCGCCGCATTCCAAAGTACTTCTGCGTCGTGCTCTTCATGCTGTTCCAGATGGTGATCATGCTCATCCTCGTCGCCATCTGGGTGACAATCTACGAGATGCTCAAGGCCAAGTACAAGGAGAACCACATCTTCTCGACGCAGTGGTTCCTGATTCTGCTTGAAGGTATGGTGTTCGGCATTTTCGTGGATGTGATCCAGTGGAATATTGTCGTGACGAAGATGGGTGCGCTCTTCACGCACTGGGAGAACTACCGCACAGAGGAGCAGTACGAGCGCGCGCTGATTCGCAAGCTGTTCCTGTTGGATTTTTTGAACTACTACACGTGGTTCTTCTCGCTCGCGTTCGTGTTCGTGATCCCCGGCTTCGGTGACTACCTGACGAACTCGCTCAATCACATGACATTTGGCGATGCGATGAACTGTTGCTTTGGACCGTACGTGGACCAGCACGGCATCTGCATCATCTGCCCGCTCGGCCCGAAGGATGCGACCTGTATCGAGTGTGTCGGGTACTTTACGTTTGACCGCCATCACGTGGACCTGAGTGCGATGTTTGTGACGCCGATCGTGGTGACGCAGCTGCTGAACATCGTGCTTGGCGTGCTCATGCCGAAGCTCGTGCGCATGCGTCGTGAGCACGCGCAGGCGTCTGCTGATACAGCGGCACAGAAGCGCGTGATGGACGCGGGGTCGATGAAGATCCTGGGCTCGTTGGACTACGAGGACAAGAAATCGTCGCAGTTTGGTAACAAGTCGAACGCGCGGTACTTGGAGTACTCGGCATCGGAGATCGAAGTGCTGAACAAGAAGGCGCGCGAGATCCTGTTCGACAGTGAGCAGGACAGCTATGATCCGTACAATGATTTCCACGCGCTGACTGTGCAGTACGGGTTCACGGTCATGTTCTCCATCCTGTGGCCGCCGATGCCGTTCGCGTGCTTCTTGATCAACATCCTCAAGTTCCGCACGGACGGATATCGCCTCTGCAAGACACTCAAGCGACCGATTCCGCGCCGTGCGAATGGTATTGGCGCGTGGAAAGGTATCTTGACAGCGTACGCGTACATCGCTGTGATCGTAAACGTTCTCCTGATCTGCATCTCCACCGGTGCGCTCGAGTTCTTTGACGACACGTGCGTTCGCGACATCCGCAACCAGCTGGAGAAGCAGGGCAAGACGATGAACGATTTCGTGCTCGGCCCCGACTTTGGCTGCCTGCACGTGACGTGGCGACTGCTGATCATCTTAATCTTGGAGCATTTGCTAATCGGCACGGCGTACCTGATCATGACGCGCGTGCCGAAAGTGCCAAACTGGATCCACATGGTGATGAATGCGCGCGAGAATCAGTTTAAGGAGCTCTTGCGGGACCACGAGCATGATCTTTTTCCTCCAGCAGCGGATGGAAAGAAAGAGCTGGGCAGCAGTCGACGCAAGGACGGCGGTGGTGATGGGGAAGACAAGGAAAAAGGTGTGCGGCTTTCAGAGTCGCGCATCGATATTGCTGGCCTGGTGAGCCGCGCGAACCGCATACCACCTGGGACGACGGAGAGCGAGTTCATCTCGCGCAACATCTCGATCGAATCAGTCACCCCCAGCTCGGATCATGGCTTGAGCGACCTGGAAGTGCCGAGCAGCAACGGCTACCGGTCCAAGGCGCGGGAGCAGCTGGCGCGCCAGTGGTCGGCGGAATCGGATTAGAGTTGCTGATGATAAAGAGAAGAGATGCAGAGCGAGAGAGCATACCGAGACCGAACAAAAAACCCCGGTGAGCTTGTACGTACGGTGCATGGCCCATATGCATGTGATTTAACATTCATACATTTGTGCATATTCCTCTCTCGCCACGAGAGAGAGATGTGACGAAACTCACTCTTCGGCATATTTTCTTTAGCAACAAGATGACGCGACTTTGCATCTATTCATCAATGGTGTAGTATCCAGGTGCGTCGAAGACCAGCTCTCGAACGCCCAGTTTGCGGAACTGGTAGCCCCGCATGGCGTCGATCGGGTCGGTTTCTGTGGTGAACTCGACGGCATCGTAGGTATACCCGGCATTCTCGACGCTGAGCGAGCGGATTTCCACGGTCGCGTCGGCGCAGGATGAGATCCGCAGCGCGCCATCGAGAGCTAATTTGTTGATCGTGACGTGGCCAGAGCCATCGACGACGAGCGTCGAGCGTTTGGAGATGCGAATGTCCGCAGGTGACGGAAACCTGGAGCGCAGGATCGACTGGCTCGGCGCAAAACTCGGCGCAAACACGAGCTGCGGTCCCGAGCAATCGAGCGGGATGCCCAGCCATTCCTGTTTTTCGACAGGGCCCGAATCGCTGAACGCGGATGAGTTGCCCAGCACTGCAGCGAGCTTCTCTCGGTTGATGGCGAAGAGGTCGTGCTCAGCGGAACCAGCGCACTGCGGCGGGATGTCTTGCTGCGCCTTGGCTCGCGCACTGTCGACATCGTTCTTGCAGGGTGAGTAGACGAGCTCCGGCGGGAAGAGCACGAGACCGATGCGGTTTTGCTGTAGGCTCTCCAGCATTGCTTTATCGGGGGAGGATGACGACGGCGAGGAGGCGAGCAAATCACGGAACTCGACCAAGAGCTTGGGGTAGTCCTGCATCATACACTCAAGGCGCGCGGGGGACTTGAAGCGCGTGCCGTCGCTGGTGTACTTTGGGTTGAAGAGCTCGGGCACAAAGCCCTTGGAGGCGTCTAGGATAGCGTTGTACGACGCTAATTCGACCACAAAGTGGTTGATATTGCCCGGGAAGAGCGAAAAGTTGGTGCTCGGGTCGTTCGCGTCGCCGTCCGGGAACTGCTCCTGGGCTTTCGTGCGCAGGAACTGGTCGAGTTCGTGGTACTCGACGTTGAAGAGTGCGGCGATTTGGTCAGCCCCATCATGGGCTGCAACTGGCGTGGAGAAGCGTACGACGGCCCCCGAGGCGTCCTTGGCCTTGCGCTGCACGCTTGTGAAGTTGAACGCCCACTGGTTGCGCACCGAGGCGCCGAGCATGGGCAAGAAGCTGTTGACGATGAGGAAATTGGTGTCCTGGAAGAAGTGCACGTACCGCTTGCCCTGCGCGAGCCATGCGGCTGCCAGGCCGCTGCTGTGCAACAGCGAGTGCACGTCGCCGTGACCGTGTGGCTTCATGATCATCACCTGCTCGCTTCCAGACTCAAGCGCCAACTGGAGCTCCTGTTTCGTGGTCACCTGGAGACACGGCACCTTCTCCTGCTTGATGAGTGCCACCTGCTGCTGCTCCATGCCGAAGAACGTGTTCGCGACGAGGAACTCCCACGTGGCCTCGTGCGTCACGTCGGACGTCATGATCGCCAGCGGGATGCGAACACGATCGGCGTTCTCGTCACGAGCATTGGCTAGCGCCTGCAGCGCCAGGAGGTGCTGGATGTACGTCTCGAGGTAGCTCTTGCCCGTGAGCGTCTCGACGGGCAGCTTGAGCTTGATGCCCGCGTACCCTAGGCGCTCGCCCAGCCCGCCGGCGACGACCACAAATGCGCTCGTGCCAATGTGCTGCAGCCCGACGGCTTCGAGGTCGCGGTAGAGCGCCGAATCGAACTGCGCCACGCTGAGAGGCGCGTCACCCACCGCGCGCGGCACAGATGGGAGCCAGTCGGCGTACTCGTCCTGCGACAGCGCCGCGTCGTTGGGCTCGAGCTGCGCGCGGAAGAGCTGCGTCGCGTTGCGCAGATATGTGTCGAGGCCGCCACGGTACCAGCCCTCAAAGTGCAGCAGCTGCGTGCGCAACGACGAATCGTCTTTTCCCGCGAGTGCGTCGAGCACTTGGCGCTGCCCCCACTTGGCCAGCGCCGCCACCACGCGCGCGTAGAGCGCTTCATTCGCATCGATCGTCGCCATTCCTGCGTTCTACTGACTGTGCGTCGGATGAAAGAGGGAAATGACCGTCAGGTCGTGAAGAGGGGGACGAAAGCACACACAGGAAGCGAGTCAAAGAGGATGTGGGACCGCTCACAAGGAGCGTGTCCATCGGGTCACGTCAACAGCGAAGAAGACCAAGAGCTACAGGAATGGCAAGGTGATGGTCGAACAAGTGGAGTTCTTGCGTGTATATTTTTTATTATGTCATGATAATGCTAATGAATTGGATGTGGGTGCCACAGAGAACCGCACGCGCGCCCGCCACTTGCAGAACAAGCGGGGACGCGCGCAGCGAAGAGTCCCTCACGCACCACAACTGCTTTGTGCACTGCGTATATCATCAGCCGCATGGGGGCATCGCATTGCTGATGGAAAGTTTAATAGTGCGGGTCGCCCAAACAAAACACATGCAGAAAAGTAGATAATTGCATACAAAGAGCAAGATAGATGTACCACGAGCCGCCCGCTCCGGCATCCGAGAATGCAACAGCATCCGCACATCGCCCGCAATGGGATCCGCGCGGGCGCCGCTGAGAAGCCGAACCACACGCATGGCGTGGAAGAATCTCCTCTCTCGGTACAACCGCCGCGCGCCGCACCCGCCTTGACCAGAGCAACAGGAGAACTGCAAAGCGAAGAGCTCCACCCACGCGCACGCGCACCAGCCACCCGCGCGCCGCCCTTTGACAAGCGACACACGAGCAGACAATACGCGCAACACGCCACAGCACAACTCATCACGTCACAGCCCCCTAGTTACCCCGATCAACGTGGATACAACGCAGCGAATCGCGAGACGGCCACGTGACTGGAAAAGTTGGTATCAGCCCCAAATTTAACTGCAGCGCATGGAGAGATCACCAGACCCCGCGCCCCCGAGAGGGCGCAAAGGCCTTGCGAGACGGACAGCTGGTGTAAAGAGGCACTTCTTGGTACAGCACACACACGCACGCATTGGTAGACAGGAGCAGTTGAGTTGAGTAGCGCTGGGATTCCGGAATGAGCTCCTCATGCTGTTATTTGTAATGGGCTGTGGACCACCAGTCCAAATTTTCATCAAAACAGGGAAAGTTTCAGCTTGCTTTCGCTATGTCCATGACATCTTCATAGTGAAAGCCAGTTAAATGTATTTTTGACGTCCATCTAGCTGCTGCTAAGTCCGCAAACATCCGCAGTGTGATGCCAGCACATATGTCCGCAGGCAATAACATGAACATGTGAATATGTGATTCTCATTATGCTGTTCTCCTTGGGGGTTCAGTTCTCTCTCTCTCTTGTCATATGCAGCCACCCGCAAGGTCTCCAGCATCTCCACAACTCTATTCTCCACACACTCACTTCAAATGCAACACGAGGCGCCAGTCCCCACTACAGGACACCGACGGCTCGGGAATCCAAAACACACCATGACCATCCCCATTTCTCAGTCTCACGCGAGCTTGACGCGCTTAGGTGCCTGGACCTTGGGGAAGAACGCATCCTCGATCTCGTGCAGGTGCTTGAGCGCGTCCTCGCGGCCCATGCGGAACATCTCGAGCGCCCAGTCGGCGCTTGTGGTCACGAGTACCCACGTGGGCGAGATCCAGCGCCACTTCCAGATTTGAAGCATCTTGTGGGGCCGATCTGGGTGCACGATGGGGAAGTTGTTGGTGAGGCCGCCGTCAACGAACCGCTTGCCGCGGTAGTTGGACACGAGGGAGTCCGTGTAGAGCGGCACGTGGCCCGACGAGAGCATGCAGTCGACCATGTCCTCGTTACTCGTCCACGTCGTGATCACGTGGTTCTTGAGCGCCGGCACCTCGGTCACGCTAAAATAGAGCTTTTTGTCGGCGGCCTTGTACGCGTTCGGCGGCAACATCTTGAGCGTGTTGGCCTTGACGAGCGGGATCCACTTGCCCAGGCCCGAGTACGAGCATGACGCCGCGTGCTCGATGAGCGGGATGTTCTCCTTGAAGAAGAACTCCTTGACGTCCATGTCGAGCGCGAGCACGAGGGCCGGGAAGCACCCGGCCGAGACACCCGAGAAGATGACGTCGGTGAGGTCGTACTCCTCCTGCAGCACGCTCGCGACGCCCAGGAAGTAGTTGTACATGCCGCCGCAGCCGCCAAAGCCGATCTGCGCCACGTCGTCGTGCAAAGTGAGCCTCTTGCGCGTCTTGTCGCCCGACGGCCGGTGGCTCAGGTGCCACACGACGGGCTCGAGCGTCTCCTCAAAGTGGCGCTTCTTCTTCTTGCCCGTGATACTGGGGCTTGAGCTGCTGGGGCTAGTTGGTGCACTGCTGGACACGACGACCGTGAGCTGCTGCTCCAGCTGCTGTTCCTCCGTCTCCACGGCCTCCTTGAGCTTCTCCTTGAGCTTCTCCTTGAGCTCCACGCCATCGTGGCTGCCGTGGGCCACGGGGGCCTCGGCGACGACCGCGGCCGCGTCCTCGGAGCGCCAGAGCTCGTCCATACTCTCTGCTGCTGCTGCTCACGTGAGGTGGGTGCTGGCGGCGCTAGAGAGATGGCTGGAAAGGCTGCGTTGGTCGTTCAGTTGTCCCCTCCTTGCTCGTGTCGCTCTTCTTGGTCGTCGTCTTGCTTTTCTGCTTTTCACCCACTCGCACGCGACATAACATCACAAAACCTGTATATGGTCTTCTCCCTGTATATATCCATTACCTGCATCTAATTGCTGCACCCAACCTCGTATAACTGCTATCACCGAATCGTATTGGACTTTGCATCCATACAAACTCCTAGACAAAAAAGCATCCAAGTAATAAGATTAGCATCCACAGTATAGATTTTGGCAGGTGGGCATAGCAGTTATACAAGCTTGGGCATAGGAATATTATAGAATAAAAAGGGTCACGTGCCATTTTTCGAATCGTGCGTAATGAGATGGGCAAACGTTATTTGCAACAGCTGGCGATGGTACACTGTACCGGTTTTCGACACTCCATGGATCTTATAGAGAGATCTGATTGTAGGGTCTTACTAGTCAGGCCTCTCTATAAGATCCCTTCTTTTTATTACCAGTACCAGGCTCTTTTATGCACAACAAACATCAACCTCTTCTTTTTTTTCTCAGTATAAACGCACCACAAGGGGCTTGGAAGGCTGGAGGTAGGTTCATGAAGACAGGGTCGCTACGCACTACATGCGAGTATTGTACTGATTCCAAGTTCATAGCGTTCGTAGACGCAAAGTTAGGCAACCGCGTAGCTGTTGTCTGGGATCTTCGACAGCACATCGCTCCACAGCAACACGTTCGCATCATGCGCGCTTTCTTCAGCGCCGACAAACACAAACGACAACTTCATCTCCCAGTCTGACGCGATCAAGACGTTCATGGAAACCCAACCTTTTCGGTTCCGAAAGCGCTCTACAGTGCTAGCAGGGACGGATAGCAGGAAGTAGACGCCGTCGATGACACAAATTGCGCGGTCGAAATATGGATGCTTCTCTGCGAACGCTACTGGGACTTGGGCAGATGTACTCATGTTGTTATGAAGGGCCAGCATGATGGCCTTCAGTCCGAGATGCCAATACTTGTGTGCTGTTGAGTACGTTAAGTCAAATTGCGTTTCTTGAGCTCTACATGCCCACCCAGCGCTGAGCCAATTCAAAGCCACGGGGACTTCTTTCCTCTCTGCGATCGAGTTCGGGATGAACTGATCGACGAGACAGAAGAGTTGATATAAAGCGCTCTTGCCCATTCTGAAGTTGCCTCGGAAGAGCTTGTGGCTGGTGGAGCCGACACACAGCCTGCAGTAGTAACGCCATCACCAGTGACATCATTGCCAGGTCACGTTCCGATGTGTGCATTGCTGCAACAGCAATTGGCCATACACGATCTTCAGCTGGTATCACGCGCGAGCTAGAGCAGAAGCACAGCAGGTGTAACCGGGCGTTCCCAAGTTACTCAGCACGATACACAGAGTGAGGAAGCGTGTGTTCCACGACTTCCACAAGGACTCGTGATAAAGGGATCAGCAATTCCTGCGATCTAATTGCCTGTTTACAACAGAGCAATATGGGCAAAAGGGGGAAGGACTTTAACTTGCTTGCGAACAAGGCAAAAGGGAGACTATTTATTTAGGCCCTGAGGGGGGCCCCGGCAACGGGTGCAAATTACTAGAGCTTTGTATATTATAGCTAGACTGGCTATGGAAGCTCAGTGTTTCTGATTGGCTACTTACTTATTCGTAATAATAGTCCGTGACAAGGCCGCATCATTGCTGGCCATAACTGTTTATCAAGTACTCAGCTGGCTCCTAGTAGGGTAGCCAGTGCGAACCTGTACTAAGTTCGGTCTTAAAGATATTGCACAAACAGTAGTTTGGCAGAGTGGTTACTGCGGTG
>JAASFV010000534.1:0-19723 GCA_023334015.1 Globisporangium paddicum
GGTGGTTTGCGAGCGCACGGATGTCAAAATCCACACAAATTTTTGACATTTTTGAAGAGTTCAGATCGCAATCCTCAACTATTTCTTTTGAAAGGGTATGTATTTTTAGTGGTGTATCAATTTGAGAGGATTGCCTGTACTTGTTTTTCACGCGTTCGGACTTAGTCGGGGTCCATTAAGTCCGAACGTGTGAAAAAAAGTTGGTCCAAAAATGATCGCTTTCGGATCGGTTTTGGGAGGGGACTCAGCCTGGTCTGGCTGATACCGTCGCGAGCTATGGCAAACCCGATGCCGACCACCGCTGACACCACCGCCACCGCGCCGACGAGCCTCTACGAGGCGCTGGAGCGCGAGACGCAGCGCATCCTAGACGACCGCGTGATCGAAGACAGCATAGAGCTGCTGGTGCACTGCGACCACGAGATCTGGACGAGAGCCACGCCGCTACATCGCGCGCGGCCCGTGATCACACTCACGTTCGAAGGCGAATACGATAGGCGCTCGTGCGTCGTGGACCAGAAGCTGCCAGCGACGCTCGCAGCCGTTGCAGTCATTCTCAATCACTCGTTTCGCATGAGAAAGTACCCAGAGCTCAAGGCGAGCTTCTGGCGAGAGCTGCTCATGACCAACATGCTCATCCGAGAAGACCCGTACGAGGAGCCCGACGTGGAGGACTGGCTCTGGATGGTCCAGGACGAGAGCTTCCCGGTCTTCCACGTCGACATGAACCGTCGCGGGGTCATGACTGCCAAGCACATGGCGGTG
The DNA here is from genome assembly GCA_023334015.1 of Globisporangium paddicum. Classification (NCBI taxonomy): domain Eukaryota; phylum Oomycota; class Peronosporomycetes; order Pythiales; family Pythiaceae; genus Globisporangium; species Globisporangium paddicum. Next base: position 766 of record JAASFV010000534.1, read on the forward strand.
TTCCTCAAGTTTCTCACGACGACGCCACCTCACGGCGTCAGTAGTGAGTACGCAGAGCAATACGAGGCACTGCTGGACAACAAGCTCGTGCCCATCGGTCTCACCTCTGGCCTTAGCAAGATGACGGCCAAGTGCCTCCAGCGCATGACCACACTCTTGGATGACGTTTACGCATCTCCGACACGCCTCTATGCGATCAACTGCGTCGATCTGAACTATCACGTGACAAAGGCCCAGGAGCTCCAGTGCGTCAGAGAAATTTTCGAGAAGAACAACCAAAGCTACAAGATCCCAAACCTGCGCCTGGTCAACATTGCGAGAGCCTGTGGACCGAGCGAGAAAGAAGACGCTAATCTGCTTAGGCAGGTGATCGTCGCCGCGTTGGACGCTGGTTGCAGCTCGAGCCCAGCCAGCGAGTCGAGTGCTCCACGGACTCTTGGTGTGATGAACACGTCATTTGCACTTAAGCATGTAATGGCGCTCTGCTCTGCGCTTCGCTACGGATGCGCCATGGACAAGCTGAAGCTCCGTGACATCTTCTACAAGGTTGACAAGCTAGAACGTGAACAGTGCTGGCGCTGGATCGCATTCGGCTTGTTCTCTCCGCGCTCGGCAAAGTTCGCAGCAGCCAATAAGCTCCATCGTTTGGACCTGTCGCATACTATCATCGAGCGTGAAGATGCTGAGGCCTTTATCAGGACGCTGGAGAATCCAGCTCGTGAACTGGTCTACGGTGGCGGCCAGCCCCAGCCCCAGCAGCAATGCACGTCGCAAGCAGTTAGCAAGCTTCTTGTGTGCCTCGTCAAACCAAGATCCCAGTTCTATAAGACCCCCCAAGCGAAATCCAAGGTGTCCTGGACGCTCGACAGCGAGATGCAGCTTGAAGTACTCTGCCAGGAACGAGGCTGGACGTGCGTCGTGCTACCAGGACTTGGTTTTGCGTGGGTGAAGAATGACCAGATCATTCGTACTGAAGAAGAAACCATCGACGCCGACAGTCTGCGCTTCGAGCTGAAGTTCACGCACCTGTTGCCCAGCGATTCATCACACGATGGGTTCTTGAGCTTTATCACCAACGTTGGCCGCCATCTGAGCTTCCTGGACATCTCCAACTCGCTCGTTAATATCGACGCGCAAACCCTTGCAGAGATCCTCAAGCACTGCGCCCACGTTGAGCACCTGGTGCTTCGAAGCATGATGATGCACGAGGCGCACATTGACGCGTTGTTGATGACACTGCGGGGCGATCTGGGCCAGCGGCTGCTCTCTCTCGACGTGTCGGGGAATTACTTTCGCGAATCTGTCTTTGAAAAACTTGCGCAGTTCATGGAGAGCTCCCAGTCAGTACTGCAAGAGCTTCGGATTGTCGACTGCGTTGGAGCCCGCGGTGCGCTGACTGCGATTGAGAAGATCCTACAGGTGAACAAGAAAATACGTCTGCTCGACTTCCCGAGGACGTGGCGTAACGAAGGCGATCGCACTGCTGACGAAGTATACGATCGAATCCAGGATGCGCATCAGGGCGAGCCATTGTTGTCACCGCTGCCACTAGAGCTCAAGCTGGCGTTCTTGAGCGTCATGGGACCCCAAGTCGAGTGCAGAGAATCTGTTCGTAGCGCGTTGGACTCGTTCATGGTATCAGCGATTTTCAAGTTCGCTGCGTCCGAGGCGCCACGGCGCATCTTCTGGCATTAGTACGATGGACGAAGCCCAGGGAAGAGCAGACATCTATCCGAAAGTAAATCAAGTGGGATGGCGTCAACGCTGCTGAATTCGATTTTACTGATTCTGGAGTGTCCTCCGGGAAGTTCAGCGCAGTATATGCTGCGGGAGATCAACATCCATCGTCACCAACTGAAGCCAAGCGACCTGTATGTTGGGTGTTCAATACATACAAGTCTGTCCAACTGGATGACAGAGTGTGACTTGTGAGAAAAGAGCGTCATAAAGTATCTCAACGGGCACCTCGGATCTCTCAGCTGCAAGACCAGAAAGCTCGAAGCATTCACTCTGTGCATTTGCAGCCGAAGGAAAGATGAGCACCACTACTGTCGTTGACCAAAGGCCACTCGACGAGCATACCGATGAACTGGAAGGCGAACGCGTAGCTTGCTTGGCGGAAGGATACCTAGGCGCGCTCGTAAAGCTCAAGGTCCGCGAATGTGAGGTGCTGCGATGCGCACTTCCAGTGACGACGCTGTGGCTTCGGACCTTGGGCGCGAAGGCGAGTGTTCAAAAGCAATGCTCTGAAGTGCTGGGCGTCTTCGCCATGATCGTGAACCATTCCAGGTCGCTGGTGCGGGATCCAGAGCGGACGACCGAGTTTGGAAGTGCCTCTACTCGGTCAGAAGGAGTGGGAAAAGCGGATGTGTTTGTTTGAAGACAAGCAGGCGCCGCGATTCGAAATCGATTTTGCCTGCGTTGAGCTCAACCAGACGCTCATGAACAAGGTTGCGAAATTCATGACCCAGTCGCAGAGTCCCGACTAGTCTGGTGATGATGCTCATCCATTTCGTCCGCTGCCCATCGGACTAAAATTTGAGCTGCTCAATGCCACTGCGTTGCAGCTCATCCATGGCCTGATTGACGAAGTTCGCACGAGTCCCAAGCAGCAATTCTCGGTTGCCACACTGAAGCACTGGGAGATGGATCGAACTGTGTCGAGATTTCGTCTGGGTGTCGTCGGTGATACACTCGGGACCTCATTCGACGTCCAAAATGATTTTGAAGATGCCCAGCGTGAAGGTCTTGGAGACGCTGTGTGAAAATGATGGCTGGCTCTGCGTTGTGCTTCCTGGGTTGGGACTGGCCTGGACGAAGCTCCAGCAAGTTGTGATGGTCGAGAGAGAAAACGAAGATACTGAAGACTGGAATCTGGCATCTGAGCGGAAATTCGAAGAGCTCAAACTGAATCCGCCCAGAAGAGCACTAATCCTCCAGACGTTTGACGAGCTCCTGGAAGCGATTGTCGAAGGGCTGAAGTCAGTAGCGATTCGCTATGCACCCATCTCATCCAGATTCCTCGAGATCCTCGGGCGTGTGACGACTCTCGAGTGCTTGAACTTCACCGGCGGAACCTTCCAAGCTGGTGCGAGTGAGAAACTGTTGGACCTTCTCCGTGGTGATCTATGCAACCGGCTGCTCGTGCTCTGCGTACGCTATTCCAGCTTGCCTGGCGAGACGTTCCTGCCAGCACTCGCCGAGGTTCTGTCCAACTGAAATCGCATCCCCGTGCTGCACGAGCTGAGGATTGCTGGGATTGCTCAGGAAAACACCGAGCCATTGGAGTACCTCTGCCATGCCTTGGAAGTGAACAAGACGCTTGAGATTATCGAATTAGATGGGAGCAGAAGTGACTTGCGCCGTCCAGTTCCCCGGACAGTCTACCACGCGTTTCAAGACACGATCTAAGGCCAAGTGCTCTGAGCCTGGGTGCCGCAGCAAGTCAAAACCGCGTTTCTCAGTGTCCTGGCGACTGAAGATTCGACCGACGACACCGCGCTACGAGCTCGTAGACGACTGGATGCTGTAATGGTTTCACTGGTGTTCCAGTTCTTGCCGCCAAGAACTGTTCGTCGCTGAGTAATGTGGCTCTGCTGGTATTAGCACGCTGCGGGATCGACTCTTAAATATGCTAGTGGTGATAAGAAAAAGAACTCCAGTGGTTCTCTCGGAGGTCATTTTTTTCAATTTCATTGCCGGCATTCAACTCGAGTGTGATCCTTACAGTGGTCGGCACTTCATATAAATAAAATGCGCCACACTTTGTTGGAACTCGTGCGACCCAGCATCGTCTCCATGTTGGATTTACCTACGTCTCCAGAACATGATCCAGCGTTGCAGCATCTCGGACGAGAAAAACTGAAGCACTATCGCGATATTTCAGCGTCAGTTTTTTGTGAGATCTTGGCACGTTGGCCTCGCCAGCCAGTGGAATCTCGAGGGTCTTGTCCACTTGTAGAGTGCGGTGGAGATGCCGCGAGCCCACTGCCTGGTGCTACACACAAGTTACGCCATCGCTGCTAGTCCACAACCAGTGTCTCTATTCATTCATACTTTGCCATTTGGTCACTGGTTACCTGCTAGCGAGCTTCGACTCTTCTTGCGACCTCCCAGCGCTGGTGTGCCGCTCTTCTCCTTCTCGCTGCTGTCGTACGCACGCACGTATTGCGCCTCGACGCGCTTCTCCTTGGTGCTCGTCAGCACATACGCCACGTCATAGAAGAGCTCTTCGCTGCCTGTCACTTCCGAAATCACTTTGTGCACGGCTCGAACTCGTGCGACGCCGCCAGGCTTGTTGCTTCCGACCCACTGGCGCGCCAGCACCATCACCACATTCTTCTCTTTGAACACGACAGTGGGATCCCACGGAGCGACGTCTTTTGAAGCGGTCGACTCACTCCTCCCACCAGCTTCGCCTTCGCTGTATTCGTCGATGTCCAGTCGTCGCACACAGCTGCGGCCGTTCTCGTCCAGCTTGTCTTCTTCGTTGTCCACGTCTATAGACTCGGTGTGTACTGCGCTCTTGCGTTTGCGCTTCTTGTCGGTCTTAGAGGACGAAATCGCGCCTGGATGCTCAGCTTTCTCAGCGCGCGGGGTCTCACGCCGGCCTTTCTTGCCATAAGTGGCGCGCTTCTTCTGCTTCTTTGCGACGCCGCGCTCTGCTGCCGCGTCACCTGCTCCTCCTTGCTCGGCCGCCTTCTGCAAATGCTTGGGAAGCTCCACTTCGTGTGCCATGCCCGAGCTCTTCATATGCTTTGGACACCACGCCTGGTAGTAAGGATCACGGATCAGGAGGCCGTTGATGTATGCGCATGAGATATGGTACGCTAGCACACATCGCTTGCTCGCGCACTGGATCTTACTCAGTCCCTTGCGCGTTTGGCAGATCGAACACGATAGTGAGCGGCGGCCGCTTGGGATATCGGTAATGCCGTGGCACACTCCATCCTTGAAGTACGTCTCGGGGGTGTACATGGCGCACTGCGGATGCACGACATGGCCACACGAAGTGGCAGCAAAGTCCCCGCCACTGAGTTCACAGAGGAAGCAGATCTCGTCGCCCTCCTGCTTGATCTTGTTCACAAACAAGCCGCCAAAGCTGTCATCATCGTTGTCCTCGTCGTCGTCGTCGCTCACTGGCTCCTTGACCTTGACTCGCTTCAGTGACCGCGGGGCGCCAGGGACATCCGAGTCGCTCTCGTTCTCTTCGTCGCTGTCTTCAAACTGCTCGTTCGCTGCCGCAATGTCACGATACATATGTTCATAGTGCTTTCTGTGAATGTCCTCCAAGCGGCGCTTGCGGTACGCTTTCGTTGTGTACTCCTGCTCAATTGTCGACTTGATGGACGCGAAAACCTCTTGGTTGCGAGCGAGCACTGCTCCGAATTGCTGCTGCAGCGTCTCTAATTGGCTCTTAATCTCGTCTTCTTCATCGTTGTCGCTCTCCTCGTCCTCTAGCTCGTCCAGGTCGTCGTTCGTTCGCTCCTCCGCTGACAGAAGTGTTGGCTGGAAACTCGCCTTCACGATCGCATCTTCGTCGCTCAGCTTCACCTCAAAGTGCTTGTGGAGCAAAAGATCCTTTGGAGCTGGTTGGCTCTCATCAGCCGGCGTCTTGCGCCGCAGATGCACGTTGCCATTCTCAGTCGAGACCTGGAACTCAAACATGCGACGAGTCGGTGGTATTTGGCTCTGCGTGAGAGCTAATGCCGTGAGTGCTGTGAGCAAAGTCTCCTCACTGGACCGATCCACTTGAAAGCTGAGACGCATCTTGATCGGGTCCGAGTCGCCATCGTTACCGTCAGTGTTGGTGCAACTCTTGACTGCTTCCATACTGCTGGCGCTCTCTTCCTTCGTCTCCTTGTCCAGATCCACCTTGCTGATGTACTTGCGCTCTACCTTCTTCTCGCCGCCGCCGAGCACGTACCCAATATCGTACGTGAACCGCTTCTTTCCGTCCTCAGCCATGATCTCGTGAACTTTCTTCACACGTCCAGCACCGCCGAGCTTGTTAATCCCCGCCCACGTGCGCTTTGCGACCGTGACGATCGTCCCCACATCGATCGGAATCTGTTCATCCACCTCATCTTCGTCCTTGAGGGTCTCCGCATTTACGCCCATGAAAATGTCAGACGAGAGGAACTTCTTCTTCTGGTTTCGAGATTTCCGGAAGTCCATGATGTATGGTGGCAAGTACTCGCGCTTGGGCATTACGAGCAGATCTTGCACCTGGGCGTACTCGGCGTGATCTCGACTGAATCGGACACCCACCATGTTCTCTACTGTGTTCTGGAGATCCAGCAGCATGCGCTTGTTAATCTTGGAATAGAAGAACGCGCCGTCCAGAGACCGCCAGAAGAGGTTCATCGCAATCTTGCCATCCGAGCGAAGGAAAAACCAGGGCCAGTCGACGCTCAGACCGTCCTCTTCACCCGACGGTTTGATCTTGCCTGCCATAGGATCCTTCGATGGGGAGCTCGGCAGCGCATCTTCTAGTTGAAACTTTGTTGTAGGCTGTAGCTCAGTGGTGCTGACATCCGCCTCCGCTTCTCCAACCACTTCAAACTGCTGCTGTTTAGAGGCGAACCGTCTCGGTGGTGCAATCACTGGCAGATTCCTGAGGCGCTGCGTTCGAAACCAGCACTGGATAGGAGTCTGGAGGTTCGGGATCTGTTTGTGGACGTCTTCCAGGCTTGTATTCCTCATAATCAGGTGGTTCATTGCAAAGACCTCGTCGCCGTCACGAATCACGCCCTGTCGTAGCGCTTCGACCACGATTGAATTTACCGTCTTGACTCCATTCAGTAGTATTGAAGTCCCGTGTGGGGCTGGTACGGTCGCGATCACCATGCCGATCGGCTGACTCGAGATCAGGATCATCACGTACTCGAAGTCTTGATCCCCATCGCCACTTTGCAACCCCGGTGGGTAGAACGCTGGCACAAAAACTCGGCTCTGGAGGACCAGCCGATCTGTCGTTTTCCCGCTGTTGACGATGCTCGAGGTACTTGGCGTCGCCGCCGTGCTTAGATGTGCAATGGGCGGAGCTCCAATAGCACCCGTTACTGTTGAAGGTTTTGCCGGTCCGAACGAGAGCGTGCTCTGACGACTCTTCTTCGTAAGCTTTGTACTCGGATCGTCCAGTGTGATGACACCGCTGTCTGGCTTGAGCTGGCGCTTCCTATTGGTATTTGTTCGTTGCTCGTTCTTCTGGACTTTGAGGAACTGCACATCGCCCTCGGCATGCATGGCGCGGGGCGACTCGTCGACTTCACTGTCGCTGGAGATGAGCACATGTTCGTCTTTCTCTGTGCCTTCGTCCTCCCATGAGCTCGCTCGCGCCTTCTTCTCTTTCGCCACTTTCTTGTTTTGTTTATTTTGTTTCACCTTGTCCTGCTTTGCCGACGGAATCTGTCGCTGCTGCTCTCCTCCCATGGGACTAGCAGCTGGCGCTGGAGCAGCTTCAAAGTCCGAGTCGTCATCGACATTCAGGCCGTCCATGCTCAGGAATTTGCTCTGATGCGTGAGGCAACCACTGCCGAATTGTTGCTGTTATATAAAGCCGTTCAGAGTCAACAACATGCTTAGTACAAGCCGATAATTGCACAACATAATGCGGTCGATTCGACTGCATTCGTACCTGTGCCTCGATGAAAGCGAAACTAATCTTGTGCTTCAGAGCACAGAGTACGTGGTACGAGACTGTGCATTTCCCGTAGGCGCACTGGGCACACGCTGCCTTGTCACTGTACCCACAACAGCACAACAATCATTAGCATCACCACCAGTTTTACTATTCACGAGTCATCATATCAATAATGTCGTACGTCTTCTTGCAGAAGCAGCACCGGAGTTTTCGTCGGGCCTTGAGCTTTTCCTATAGACCAGAATACAGCATTAGCAACCCTTTCGTCGGGACAGAGCGCTCCCAGTTACCCAGTCAAGCTGCATTGATGTACGTACCACACCACAGATCACCTCGCCCATATCGCCTTTCCGCTGGACATAGAGCTCGGGGAGATACATGGAGCACGCCATATGCATCCATGCGCCCTCGATTGTCGGCACCATCGCACCGCCTTTTCTGAGACACACCACACAGAGTAACTCGTGCGTGGGTGTCACATTCTTCTCCACGTCCTGCTCCTTCAAGTAGCGCGAGCACGGGTGGCAGTACCAGTCGCCCTCGGGGAGGAACGCGACGCGGTAGCACGTCTGGTGCACAGCAACGCTGCAGAGCTCGCAGATCACGATCGGATCGCCCTCGAGCGAGTCGCCTTCGAAGCAGACGCTGCACGGCAAGTCGTCCTCGATCTCGTGCGTGTGTTCGCCTGCGCTATCTGACTGGTGGCTATGTATCCGCTGCTGTGGTTGCTGGTGAACTCGCGGTTTCTGTGGTGGAGCTGACGTCGTTAGAGGAGCAGACACTGGCTGGAACAGCTTTGCGATCACCGTCTCCTGCTCCTGCACCACCACCACTGTAGTCGATTTCTGAGTCGCTGGCTTCGTGGCAGGCGCTGACACGACACTGGTGGACTGGGAAGCGCGCTGTGGTTTAATGTTGGCGGCGCCAATGCTGCTACGAGCTGGCTTGTCTTCATTCGTCGGCTTGCTGGTCTCGCGGGCAAAGATGGACGCAAAGCTCGGCATGTCGTCCGCGTTGAGCTCGGCTTCGGTGTCCATCTCGCGTAGCATCTCCATCTCGTTCGTGAAGTGGTGCAGCGACGCGAGCAGATACAACTCGCGCGTGCCCGATTCCTCGACCTCGTCCTCGATCATATGCACTGCCTCCGTGACGAGCTCGAAGTGATCGTGCTCGTCCTTGGCCATAACGAGCATCTCTTGCAGCTCCTCCACGCGCGCGCGCACCTGCGCGTCCTGGATCTGGAAATGGAAGAGCGAGTGCTGCTGGAGCCGCTCGAGCGACGCGGGCGAGAGCTGCCGCGCGTTCGAGTTGGAGTCCATGGCGGCGATGCTCTTCTAGTACAATAGTAGATGCAGACGAGACGCGTGTGGGTGCTGCTGCTGTGCGGAGAGCGATAGAGACGACAAGCGAGCGAGCGGCCTCGTCCTCGGCTTGCTCGCTTCTCTGTTTCTGGTCGATGTGCGCAATTGGAAATGGATAAATACCGTATCACTCCTACAAAGTACGAAATTTACACTTCATCTCAGTATCATGTGAACTTTCCGATATATTTGCTGCTGTAGAAAAATGCGGGAGCATTTCGCGCCAAAAAAAATGTGTACTGTAGCACTCGTACAAAGTACGATTCTTTTAAGTACGAACAGCTAGATGACACGCAAGTTGGAATGAAATGCTCCAATGAAGCGACTACGAACTAGAGGCAGACGCGCTTCGCGAGAGCTTTGCTATCTGCGTCCTGTTGACTGCGCAGCTGCGTGCACACGGGCGACTTTGACGCCACTACCTGCACTCGATTCAAGAACGACTGGCGCGTCATCCACTCAGGAAGCGACGCGACACTCGTGCCTACCATGCTGACCAGTAGCAGTGATGGCGATGGCTCAGCGTGCTCAGGGAGCTCACGGAGTGGCGTTGCACCGACGTCGAGCCACTTGAGCGTCGGGACCTCGAATATCGAAGCGGGCAGCCGCGTGATGTTGTTGTACTGTACGTTCAAGCGCACGGGATCCATTCGCAAGAGCACATCCGGGATATCGTTGAACCCGACCAGCATGAGCCTCATATATATGCCAGGTGGCCAGATCTCGTGCAGATCCGAGGGGAGCTTGGTGAGCGGCACACCGGCAATAATAACTGTGCCGAGAGTCTGAGGAAAATCGCGGTCGAGCAGACCTGGAGGCAGGCTACTGGATGGGTCGCAAGCCGCAGTCATGTTGGCAAAGACGAGCGAGATCTGTCGCAGATTCGGATGATGCGTTCTAGATAACGCTGCGCTTGCAGACCACTCGAGCACAGTGCTAAAGTAGATGTAGAGTCCCGCGAGGTTGGGAAACGACTGGATGCTCATAGGCATGCGGAGCTTCGGACAGTTGCGAAAGATCAGCATCTTGAGCGCTGGCGCGTCCAAAGGAGCCCAGCGAGCTTCGAGTTCAGCTGATGTACCGACCATGCCGGCGTGCTGGGTGCAATTGATTTCCATCGCGACGCATGCAGTCTTGGTCGTGAGCCATGGATGTACATGCACCATGCAGTCAGTGAGATCGCCACTGTCACCAGCGCTCGCGAAGTGGAGTCCCAGGATGACGAATCCCCACGAGATCAGCCCAGCGTACACCAGTTTCTCGAACCGCTCTCTCGCCTTCACGGCCCAGCTCCCCACGGCGCTTTTAGTCACTGATCCTCTCGCGAAGTCTCTCGCTGTCGCTGCGGCGAGTAGCTTGACGTCGTCGAGTGACATAAGTAGCGTGACTGCGAACAGTGTGCGCGTGAACAGGTCGTACCAAGACTGGACGAAGAGCTGCTTGAACTCCGTGTTGAGGTTGGCGACCCAGGCGTCATTGCCCCAATCGGAATCTGGAAAGGTGCGTCTGGTCGAGTTGTAATCGGGAAAGTACATGGCTCCGAGTGCTACTGACGTGCCGATGCTAGATGCGACGTCCAGCAGAGTGTCAATCAGCAGACATGCCAGCAGTCTCAATCGCGGTGTCTTGTGTAGAAGTTTGTGCACAACCGGCGACGACCAGCAGCCAGCGACGACGATCGCCACCGCCGAGCGGTTAAGCCACACTCTGGGCACGTGTTTGCTCAGTGAGTGCGCCTGAGCTGACTGCAGTATGGTCTCGATGACCTCTCGCACGAGGAACACGATTGCAAAGTGCTTGCCGCCGACGCCGAAGAGTCCTGTCGCGCCGAACGTGCTCGCCCATGACTTTGAAGCCGTTCTCTTAGTGACAGTGAGAACTGAGCTCAGAACTATGGAGCTGACCGCATTTAGCTCGCCAGTTCGCATCGAAGTCGAGGGTCTGATCTGCAGTCCTTTGACCTTGGAGAGAGCTCTCGTGAGCTTGAAGGCGCTCGAGTGGAAGAAAATCGAGCGTCGACCAGCCGATCGAATAAGCATTTCGAGCAAGAACACGCCGTGGAGAATGGAGAAGATGCCAAACACCCCCACGATGACTGGGACGTGACGCATACTGATGATGAGGTTGTTCGCTGTCATATGTGCACCCAGGAGCGTCGTCGGGATCGTGTGGTAGAGCAGCGCCACAAATGCGTAGTAGCTGGCGCACGCCACGTGGATGAGCAGGATCACGATCCATAGGGCTCTGAGGGCAACGATCTTGTGTGATCTGCCCACTTGAGACGACTGGGGTCCGCTGGGAATCGACCGAGTCGATGGTGATGTGGGCTTGCTACTGTCGCCATCCGCCTTCACCACGTCGACCTGTCGCTTGTGTGGAGCAAGGCGCATCTTGCCGTCAATGTGGTGTTAAACGAGCGCTTGTGTGGGGGGGGAGGAGCTTCGACGTATCAAGTTGATATTTGAGAAGATGGAGTTGTCGTGACAGACTCGCAGAACTCACTTAGCTGCCGGACAAGAACAGAGATCTGGTGCGGCAGTCTCTCGAAATAACATTGCTGTCTTAATTTTAACTGGCGACAGAGGATCGATTCCCCCAGCAGAAGACAACTGAGCTGGAGACCTGTTATCATCCAGAGGAGTGGAGCTCAGCTCAGACTAAGAGAACATCCATCTCACAGCCTTCTTTTCGATGTGGAACATTGTTGTTGTTTTTTGTAACTCCACCAACTGTGCTCCAGCTGCAGGCGTCCAGGCAATGTGGACGGATTCGTTATTTCAGGTACACTGTACCAAGAACTGATACCGATTCATCTGGAAATTTTTCAGCCAAATCAGTACCGGTATAGAAACCGATACGATATCGGTACCTTGATTACTCTTTTCACCGTCGCAAAAAATTCAGCTCGCTCTTTTTCTCTTCAAGAATGTATAGCGACTGTCTTTCGCCCAGTCTAAAGCAAAAGAGCAAGCGACAACACATAAGAGCACGAGCGAGAAGGAGGAAAAGAGCAGCACGAGAGAGCGTTCCTTCCCTTCCTCGTAGACCCACGACAGGTGCCCACAGAACTAACTAACTTCCAACAGACTACACTACCACACACACGCGTGTGTGTCCGCCCTCTGCCATGTACGAGGACCGCGGCCGCAACGGCGGCAACGCGTTCAACCCGGCGGGGCGCGGCGGTTTCCGCAGCAACGTCAACGTGGGACCGCCCACGATGAGCAGCAGCGGCCGGCCCCTGTCGCCCAAGTCGTCCTCGCGCAGTCTCGGCGGGTCGTCCGAGACTGGAACGGACCCGGACGTCAACATGCTCCAGGACAGCGGGCGCGAGACCGACCCGCCGCCGGCCGACTCGCTGCGCACATGCTCGCAGTCGTCCACGCGCTGGTTCCAGCTCGTCATGTTCTTCGCGTTCGCAATCGCGCTCGTGTTTGCGCTCACGAGCGAGTACAAGAACCTCTCGCCGGGTCTCATCTGGGGCGCCGTGCTCTCGAGTTTCTCCGTGTTCTTCGTGATCCTGTCGTACGTGAGCGTGCCCAGCTACCGACAACATCCGAACCCGCTCGTGTTTTGGCGCACGATCGCCGACGCGTTCTTCGTGCTCCAGCTACTCGCGCAGCAGTTCGCGCGCTGCCTCTTCTTCGACTGCACATCGCTCTGCAATGACAGCAACCCGCAGTGCGGCTGCTCGCAGCACGCCGGCGCCGGTCCGACATGCAGTACCTTCGCCGGGCTCTTCGAGTTCTCACTCATCGCCGCCGAGTGCTGGTTCTTTTGCATGACGCTTAACCTGCTCGTGAGCCTTACCAACCCGTTCACAGACTTCAAGCGCAACACACGGTTCTTCCACATCTTCTGCTGGGGCATGGGCCTGCTCATGGGCCTGTTGCTCATGAACGTCGACGACTGGGCCGGCTATTCGGACCTGGGCGTCTGCTGGACAAACGCTCTCAAGAACCTCCCGGACCGCAACATGAACGGCTGCGCCGCCGACGCGCTCGTGATCCAGAATTTCCAGGGCGAGAGCTACAAGGTCGTGCGCGCCAACATCATCAGCTGGGTCTTCTTCTACGTCTGGATGGGTTTCTTCCTCACCTGCAGCATCGTCGTGTGGATCTGGGCCTGGAAGCGCCTGAGCGAGGGCATGCCAGAGACCTACGCCGTGCGAGTGCAGTCGATCAACCGCGCGCGCTTCAACGTGTTCGCCGTGACATTCTACTGGCTCATCGTCGGCGCTGTCTACATCAAGTTCCTCTCGCGCGCGGACAAGTCGCGCAAGGACAACATCAGCGAGCTGCTCAACTTCCTCATCGCCGGGAAGGGCTACATCGACCTCGTGATCTGGTTTGCGCTCAACGAGTTCCGCGTCTCGCATTTCACAAAGTGCCTCACGGACAACCCCGAGGAAATCGACGTGGACCTGAACCCGCAGGTGAACGCGGCGCTGCGTCGTGAAGTCCTCTTCTACACCACGTCCGGCATCATCCAGGCCGTGCAGGCAGCCGAGCGGCTCCCAGCGTCGCAGCGCATCCAGCACCTCGCACTACTCCCGCAAAGCAAGAACCCGAACGCAAGCCTGCAAAGTGGCAATAATTACATGCGCCAGAACTCGGAGGACACGAGGACAGCGGCCTTTGATGAGAACATGCGCGTGTCCAAGCACTCGGAGCGCACCAAGACGTTCCACGACTACGAGCCGCATGCGTTCAAGAAGATCCGCGAGCGATTTGGCGTCAACAACGAAGCCTACCTGCAGTCGCTCTCCGCGACCGCGAAGGAGCGATTGAGTGAAGGCGCAAGCGGCGCGTTCATGTTCTTCTCGGCCGATGGCTCGCTAATTGTCAAGAGTACGAGCAAGGAAGAGACGACTTTCCTGCGCAGCATCGCCCAGCAGTACGCCGACTACCTGTGCTCCAAGCCCAACTCGCTGCTCACGCGCTTCTATGGTTGTCATTGCCTCGAGCTGTACGGGAAGCAATTTTCGTTCATTGTGATGGCCAACCTATTTGACACGGAGCAGGTGATCCACTCACGTTACGACATCAAGGGCTCGTGGGTGAACCGCCACGGCGATCTGCCAAAGCGCGGCAAGCAGGTCACCTGTCGCCACTGCAACGGCAAGTACATCCACCAGAGCTCGGCGCCCGACAGCATCAATTGCCCATTGCGTCTCGGCGGCCACGAGCCAAACGTCGTGCTCAAGGACTCGGACTTGACCCAGAAGCTCAAGCTCGACCGCGACGTCTCGATGCAGCTCTACAAGCAGCTCTGTGCGGACAGTGACCTGCTGTGCTCGTTTGGTATCATGGACTACTCACTGCTCATGGGCATCAACGAAGTCGAGTACGTCGTGGACGAAGGCGGGAGCTTCGAAGACGCGCTGCCATCGCCAGTGAACATTGGCGTGAACAACCGCCATGGAGACCCAGTGCAGCAGGGCTTCAATCCTTTCACGGAGAGATCGATGCTGGATCCACGAGGCACGTCGCAGACTGGCGCTGGCGGAGCTGCGGCTGCATCATTGGGAGCGAGCATGAATGGCAGCAAGCAACTTCGCCACCATACGAGCGCGTCGTCGCAGACCAGCGCGACCGACCCGACCCGCCCGCGTAAGGTGTCGAGACAGCGGGATGCGCTTCGCAACACGCGGTCGGAGAGCAACGCATCAGTGGCGTCGTCCGGCCGCCGCCTGCCGCGCTCAGGCATGCGCATGGCGAACACCGTCGTTGGCCCTGCGTACTACCACTTGGGCGTGATCGACATCCTGCAGACCTGGACGTTGAATAAGCGTGCGGAGCGGTTCTTCAAGATTGTATTTAAGGGTGTGGACGCGGACGGCCTGTCGGCGATCCAGCCCAAGCTCTACAGGGTGCGCTTCCAGGCCAAGTTGGCGGAGATTTTGGGCGTCGACGACATCGTTGGCACCGACACGGCGGACCTCTTCACGCAGCAGAACTCGCACATGGATGTGGACACGCGCGATACGTCGCACGTCAATGTGCAATCGATGCGGTCGCTACCGTCGTCCGACCACCACTTTCTCTCTTCCATCGACTCGCACTACGCGGATAGCCGGTCGTCATCCAACATGCTGCGCCAGCGCAGTCTCGAGCACTCGAACTCGCAGTCCGTCGGCCAGGACACGGAGGAGTACGCGGGCATCGATTACCACTTGTAAGCAGTCGGTTGGTGGGTATGCAGATTGACTCTTGATAGGTGTGTCTGAACGCGATTTGTTTCTCATAGGAGGAGTGGGGAAGACTGGTGAAAAGGAGAGCAAGATTAATGCGGAGCAAGTATCAACACAGGTGGTGCATTTTGAAAACTGTCGAGACTTGTGGAATTTGTGAAAATGATTGGCTGGCGGCATGAACCCCTGTTTTAATAGTGGACGACACAGTGCAGCGGCGTACACTCTTCCGGGCTACAAGTTTGGACACCATTGTGATCATGATTGTGGCCAGCAGACTACGAGCTCATTGCACCTTCGGGTCGGATGAAGCATCGGCCACCACACTTACAAAAAAATGTCTTGACCGACCGAGGCAGTCATGACCGAAGCACGTCACCCTGGAATGCATCATCGGAATGCGAGGCATGGATTCCTAAAAGATGTGATCAGCAAACGTGTCTTGCGAGAGCTTTGCTCGGTGCATCCAGTGCTGCTCCTAGCTGCCCGCATAGAGGCGTCATCGAGGCTATGACCTGCACCCTGCTTAGGAACGACTCGTTTGACATCCACTCTGGCAGATTCGCGACGGCGGTGCGCTCTACGTTAATCTGCGTCAGCGCCTCCGATGGCTCAGCGTACTCTGGGAGCTCTTTGAGTGTGGTCCAGCTCATGTCAAGCCACTTGAGCGTCGGTATCTCGAAAATTGCGGCTGGTAGGCGCGAAATGTTGTTGAACTGCAGGCTCAGGCGCACGGGGGCCATGTGTAGGAGCACCTCTGGGACGTCGTTCAAGTTGGCGCCCATGAGTAGCAAAGTCAAGCCACGGGGCCAGATCTCGGGCAGATCTGGTGGCAGCTTGTCGAGCGCGACGGCAATGACTAGGAAGATGCCAAGCGTCGGTGGGAAGTCACGAGCAAGAAGTCCAGGCGGCAGACTGCTGGATGACTCGCAGGCTACACTCATGTTGACAAGCGCAAGCGAGATCTGCCTCAGGTTTGGGTGGTAAGCTCCAGACAACGCCGCGCTCTCGGACCATTCAAGCACTGTGCTGAACAAGATGTAGAACCCCATGAGGTTCGGGAACGACCGGATACTCGCAGGCACGCGGAGCTCGGGGCAACCGGTAAGGATCAGTAGGCGGACCGCTTGTGCATCCAGCGGAGTCCAGCGGGCCTCGAGCTCAGCAGGCGTGCCGACCATGCCCTCGTGCTTCAAGCAATCGATGCTGAGCGCGACGCACGTGGCTTGGGTTGCAAGCCACGGCCGCACGGGTACCATGCAGTCGACCAGGTCTGCTTCGTCAACCACACTCGAGAAGTGCAGTCCCAGGATGTCGAATCCCCAGATGATCAAGTCACTGTGTACGAGTTTCTCGAACCGCTGCCTCGCCTTGGTAACTGGGATCTCCTTGGGCGCGCGAGGGACGACGTGGTCACTGTCCGTGTCGGCCGCGAGTGCTGCTGCAAGGAGTTTGACGTCGTCGAGCGACATGAGCAGCGTGAGCGCGAAGAGCAGACGTCGTCCCATATCAGACCAGGACTGGATGAAGAGCTGCTTGAACTCGCTGTTGAGGTTGGCGACCCAGGCATTGTCGCTCCAGTGCATCGAGTCGAAGCTTCGCGTGGCCGCATTGTAGTATGGGAAGTAGGTCGCTTCGATCGCCACCGGCGTGCCAATACTGGATGCAACGCTGAGGAGTGTGTCGGTCAACAGACAAGCGATGAGCTGCACGCGCGGCGACTTGTGCAAAAGCTTGTAGAGCATGGGTGTGGACCAGCAGCTCGCGACGACGATCGCCACAGCCGAGCGGTTAAGCCACACGCCCGGGACGTACTCACTAAGCGAGTGCGCCTGGAAGGACTGCAGCACGGCCTCGACCGTCTCTCGCACGAGGAACAGGAGCGCAAAGTACTTGCCGCCGACGCCAAAGTACCCGGTGACGCCGAACGATCGCTCCCAGACGCTCAAGGCCGTCCTTTCGGCGCGTCGGAGGGACGTGGCTTTGAGCTTCGGAACCGAACCAATTTTGGCTTGGGCCACGACCAGAGTTCGTCGAGAGTTGGCCTTGATGAAGGCACCAATGAGCTTGAAGGCTCGCGCGTGGAAATAGAGCGAGCGACGGGTGGCCGTCTTGACGAGCATCTCGGTCAAGTACACGGCATGGAGCGCAGCGCAGAACCCGAACGCCACCACAAGCACTGGAATGACGCTCATGTCCATCATGAGCTGGTTCGCGGCTATGTGCTCGCCCACGATCGTCTGTGGCAGCTCGTAGTAGACTAGCGCCACGAAGGCGTAGTAGTTGGCGCACACTGCGTGGACGAGGAAGATCACGAGCCACAGGAGTCGGATGGCGACGGCTTTCACTCGGTTGTTGGCGAGTCTGTGGCCAGCTGACTGGATCAAGGGCCCAACAACCGGCTCACGGGGTCCGCTGATCTTCATCCTTACTGGTCTTTTCCGCTGGCGCTCGAGTGAATCGTGTTGTATGGCCAGCCTTCAAACAGCCTCTGATTGAGTATTTCGAGATCAGTTTTGCGAGTCGTACTCAAGTCCAATTCGGCGCAACTCCTCACGAAACTGATCTTCTCGAAATACACCTGAAGGACTGCGGTTCTGGCATTCGTGTCATAGCGCAGATATGGTTAGCACGTGGCAAGATCTCGTTGCTCATAGCAATCAAAATCGCGCCCCCAGTCGCCGCCTTTTCTCCTTTTCCTTGCACAAATTTACTACTGAAACAAGTTGAGGTCCACCTCGTTATAAAATTATAATGAGGTGGACCTCAATTATTTGATATAGTACATTTGTAGCAACAATCTGAGGTGGTCATTGGCTCAAAATAAAATAGAGCATATCTGAGCTGCATCCAGAAAATAGATAATGTCTAAATAGCAACATTGAAATATTTTAAATATGCTAATATCTTTTTAATTCTTGACAATTGTGTAAGATATTTGAAATATGCAGGAATATTTTTGGCACACAGTTCGTAGATACCTAAATTAATATTTATTTATTTAGGGTACATGGTCATATATCACTAAAATACCGTTTTATGGTGTCACCCTGAAAACGGTTAATTGTTTTAGGTGTTTAAGGAATATACTATCGTAAATAACGTGCACATGGCACATTTTTTTTAACGATCACCAAATCATAATGTACAGTAGATAGCGCGACACAATGGACCTAGTGGTAATGACAACAATATAATCGTTGCCAGCCACAGGGCGAAGCAGTCATCCCCCCCTAAAGTGCAAACCTGTGTTTGGTGGGTAGTTGGTGTGAGAGAAGGAGGAGGGGGTCACCTTTTCGCCCGTTCCACGGGCTGGTGAGACGACATAGAAGCATTAACCAAGCAATAAATGCTCTCTTCCTTGTCCCAATTGCGTGCATGAAAATGGAAAACTCAAGCTTTGCGTAGAGCACGAAGACGCGACCTCATTGATGTCGCTCGCGCTGCAGGAGCAACGTGCGTGGTTGACAAGTTCACTAGTGAAGCGGGGTACACGAGTGAGTTACACCGCAGTAACTACTCTGCCAAACTACTGTTTGTGCAATATCTTTAAGACCGAACTTAGTACAGGTTCGCACTGGCTACTCTACCAGGGACCAGATGCGTACTTTATTAACAGTTATGGCCAGCAATGATGCGGCCTTGTCATTGGCTATTATTACGAATAAATAGCCAATCAGAAACACTGAGCCTCCATAGCCAGTGAAACTACATTTATTTAGGCCTAGCTATAGTATACAAAGCTCTAGTATTTTGCAC
>JAASFV010000535.1:0-19679 GCA_023334015.1 Globisporangium paddicum
AAGAGCTCAGCAGTGTCCCAAGCGCTGGCAAAGTGGAGCTCGCCAAACTCGATGTGAGCAGCTTGAAGAGTGTCCAGGAGTTCTCCACTGAGTTTCTCAAGACCCACGGCCGCCTCGACCTTCTCATCAACAACGCGGGCATCATGGGCGTTCCGTACGCAGTGACATCCGATGGCTACGAATCCCAGTTCGCGACCAACCATCTGGGCCACTTCGCCTTGACAGCTCAGCTCTTCGACCTGCTCGCGAAGAGCGCGCCGTCGCGTATCGTGAACGTGAGCAGCGGCTCGCACCGCCACGCGTTCAGCTTCGATGAGGACGATATCATGGCCTCCGAGGATAAGTACGCGCCCATGGTCGTCTACTCGGATACGAAGCTCTGCAACATCCTCTTCACGAAGGAGCTTGCCCGGCGCATCGAGGCTACGGGTATCCAGGGCGTGACGGCTGCAGTAGCGCATCCTGGCCTGACGGCAACCAACTTGACAGCTGCACCAGCCAAGGACAACGGGTTCCTCTCGAGTCTGCCGTGGAAAATCTTCAACGTCGTGCCGGGTACGACCCAGTCGTCGTCCATGGGGGCGCTGCCGACACTCTACGCTGCAGCGGGAGCTGGTGTCCAGGGTGGTGACTACTTTGGGCCACGAGGCTTCATGATGCTGTGGGGACATCCGATTCTTGAGGAGCCATCCGCGCAGAGCGAGTCCACAAGCGCCGCGACGAAGCTCTGGACGCTGAGCGAACAACTCGCCAACCTGTCCTTCGATATCGAAAAGTAGACAAACTTCCTTTTATCTCTATCCACTCATTCACGTATGTACCTACACAAATTTCCGAAGTCTCCAGTCAAATCAGAACGAGGCATTCATTCACAACACCATACCTTCTCAAAATATGTCGCTCGCTTCGTTCAGTTTCGCCTCACGCCTTCTCCAAATCTACAAGCAGGCGGGGTCAAGGTGTTCACAAATTGTGGATATCATGGAGGTCCTGGCAGTTCACCACCTGGATGCACTGCACCATGTACCGGACGCGGAAGTACGCCAGGTTTGCGTACGGAATCGTCTCCCAGGACTTCTTGAGCACGAAGAGCTCGAGGAACAGCAGCGCCAGGACGCCACTGTCGTTCGCCGAGACAGGACCGGAAGTCGGGATCGACGAGCACGCGAACGTCGTGCCCCTCAGGTCGTAGCTCAGAAGCAGACCACCCACTTTCTCGCGGTGCTCGGCAAACTCGTCCTCAACAGACTGGAACAGGATGCACCGGTTGCGCGCGCAGTCGTAAAAGAACGAACCCCAGCGCTTGGATCGGAGCTGCACGACCCCCATGACACAGAGCTTGCGCGTCGTGAACGCGCCATAGGCACTCGCCTTCCGGAAGCGAATCGCGGGGTCCGCTGACGACGCGTCGAGCATGAAATTAGGACAGACCATCCCTGCTTCGGCGTAGAAGCGGCTGTGCATGTGCAGCAGCACGGCTTTGACGCACTCGAGGTCGAGATTCCCAGTCGACGCGAACTTGGCGATGCTCGCACCGGACACCGTGTCTGTAAACCCAAAGGGCGGAGAGGGCGGGTTTGTCACAGTCCCACGAACGACGGTGGTTGCCAGCGGCAGGAAGCGCAGGGTTCGGGATAAATTTTCCTAATCAAGTAAGCTAGGCGTTAGTGATTTGGTTTACCCTTCAGCGTGGCTAATGACCTCATTCGTACCTTGGAGTAGTCGAACACATCGTCAAAGGGAGCCACAGGTCGTACCGACGGGAATAAAGTTGAAGCTTTCATCCACGCGAGCGCCTTCTTCACGTCAAGTACGTTCTGTCGAGCTAGGTGAATCTTTCGCATCGTCCAGAGCTGGGTGCTCGTCACCTGGGCCGCCGTCTGGGTCTCTGCGTACTGCAACTGGACATTCAGCTTCACGCCGAGCGCCGGCGGCAGCAGTTTCCGAGTGCGACACGCGTCAACGATCGCCTCTTCACAGCCAGAGAGAGCGTGCCTCGGCAATACGAACTCCAGGTCGTCAGGTTTGAAGTCCGGTGGCAGCACAAACACCTCGCACGTGAACCCCGAGATGGTCTGGACAGCACGCTGCGGACTCGCGAGGATCACTTGCTCGATCTACATACACACCACCACAAAAAGAGTAGTCAGGAACTAGCCTCATACATGCAATAGACTGAGTCACCGCGCATGGGACTTACATCTTCGTGGGCCAGGCCATACGAGTAGTGCGATTCCACGAGCACTTTGAGCTGCGATAGCGTCATCTTCTGCAAGCCCCTATTGCCCGCGGCAATGTTGAATGAATCGCTCTCACCCGTGAACTGAGCCTCAGAGATCGCGTCAGCTCGTCGCTTCCGCTGATTCTGCTGCTGCTCTCCACCACTGCTGGCTTCGTTTCTAGAGCCTACCGCCGTTGGCATCCAACTTAAGTTCTCTGTGCGGGTGTCAGCAGTAGGCTCCGACTCCTCGTCACTGTCACAGTTCTCGCCAGGCATGACACGGTGGATCGGAGCTGGTTCCTGTTGTCGTGACTCTTCCTGACCACGTGCTGTCTCGTCCTCGCCATTCCTATCTGCAGCCTCACTCGCGAGCGCGTTGCCTCCTGTCGACGTAGCTGCTGCTTCTGCTTCGTTCTTTCTGTATTTCCGCAACGCGTTGCGCACGTCGCTCGTTTTGTAGACCATCTTCATGCCGGTCTTGTTCCACATGTACTCGGTAGCATAATTCAGTATCTCTCGCACCTTGCTGCCACGTGTGTCCATCGCCGCCATCTCGCGCAGCAGCACGGGCTCAAAGCGGCGATTCTCGGCGTACGAGTAGTACCGGTCGCGGTCGCACGAGTGGTTATGCACGCCCTTGAGCTTCGTCTTAAGGTAGTACACGCCGGCGTCGCGGTCGTACGTCACAGCCGCCGTGATCTTGACCTTGCAGCCCGTACCGCGCACGACGATACGGTTGCGGATGCCGTTGCCACGCCGCTGGTTGCGGAAGCCGCACGTGCACGAGTAGACGCGGTTGTAGGCCACCCAGTCGAACGGGATGAAGTCCGGGTCGTTCACCTTGTCGATCACCTTGCCCTTCTTGAGCTTGCTCTTCTCGACCATCGCGTGGCGATGGCCCACCGACAGGCTCGAGCGCTTATGGAAAAGCTGGAACGTCGTTGCGCCGAGTTCCTCCATGTAGTCCTCAAGCTCCTCCCAGCTGGCAAACCTTGAGGGAAACGACTCGGATACCATGGTCGTCCCTGTGATAGGCACCGGGCCGTCGTCGCCGTTATCATCTTCGTCCTCGTCATCTTCGTCCTCGTCGTCATCATCGCGATGGACTACAACACCAGCAGCAGCAACAGTGTAATAGCCACTCCTGGTGCCGCCATTGTCCATCGGATCGTCCTCGTCGGTATACTCCACAGCATCGTCGTCACTCTCGCCCTCTTGGTCGCCCCGCTCCTCATTATTATTGTCATTGCGCTCAGCCTCCTCCTGTGGTTTGTTGCCACCAGTACACTCCCCGCCCTCATCCACGTCACCATTATCATTGATGCTCTCGATCACAATATCTCTCCTGTGCGCCATAATAACGTCACTACGAGGTGCGTCGAGCTGGCTGGGGTCACTGCTCTCCAGTATGCGAACATCGCCGTTGGTGCTGATGCGGACATCTCCATTCTCTACGCCAACCGCCTGCTCCTCGATGGGTTCGTTGACCTCACGGTCGTCTCCACTCACCATAACGACGTTCTCCTTCTCTTCTTCTGCTTCCTCTTTCTGCTCCTGCTGGTCGTCGTGACGGCGATGGTTCTCCTCAATGTGGCTGCTGTCAGCATGGACATGAATCAATGGCTGGTCCTCGTGGTGCAGCCTTACACTTCCGCTCGGGGCCACTGTCGAGAGGGACGTGCGACGTGCTGCAGCAGGAGCGGCAACCACCTCCGTCGTGGTATCCTCTGCGCTGTTGTCGACACTCGTGCTGGGGACCTCGGTGGGTGTGAGCGACGCGCGTCGTATTGCAGCAGCAGCGGACGCAGTGGCACCAGCGAAGCGCCCTCGTCGTGCGGCGAACACTGCCGCCAGCGGCGGTGACGGCGATGCCGCTTGCCGCATGCCTCCTTCTGTCGTGTTGGCGCGGCTTCCGCTCGTTTGAAAAATTTAGATGATGAGAGCTGTCTTTTTCCCAAACTCAAAAAAAATCATTATTGCTACTTGATGTTTGTAAGCTCTCACTGCGATTATCAAAGCAATAAAGGGTAACCAGCGTGACATGTCAAATACTAAAAACCTAAAAAAAATAGCTGGATAACCGGTTTGAATGGCAAAAAACACATTCTATACACTAGGTTAGCCTACCAATATAGAAAGCAAACATATACTACAGGTTAAATACAAGATGCGCTTTATTATTGGTCAACATGTGAAAAAGTAAAACGCGTCTTTTTCAACGGGGCAATTGGATGAAGGCGTATTTAGCGTGTTTACAGTCCACGACAGCAACGAAAGGGCTGCGCTCCACGTATTGGCCATTATGACGGACGCGGTCATCCTCGACGCGGTGCCGAGGGTGAGCGGCTCTCGTGCTTAGTATACGCTGTTGCTATTTGCCCCAGTGCCAGCTTCATAGTGAGCCCAGAAACAACGTAAAGGGTATGCCAAAAGCGTCCATTTGGCTTTTCGGATATTGTCGCTCACAGATGGACCCAATAGCTCAAAACATCCTTTGGTATCAGTTCTGAGTTTCTCAGCTCTTTAATTCTAGATTCGGGACAGGTGCACCCCCGAATCTAATCCCAACTTGGGATACGGGACAGTGCGTTGCGATAGTCCCGAATATTGAAACACACACGTTCGGGACTGCATATTACTCTTCAAAATCACTCCAAGCAGACAAGCAAGTCCGACGAGATGCGCACCACGACGCCCGCGTTCCTCGCGTTGCTCGCGCAGCAGGAGCTGCTGCTCACGAACGTCAAGGGCACGTTCGCAAACGACTCGTATGTCAAACGTCTGCCGGACCTCGTGCGCGACGTCGCCGCGCGCAACCGCCACCGCCTCTCGCAGCCGCAAATGGATGCGCTCGCGCAACTGGCAGGCGACATGGCGAGCGACGCCGCGATTCCGCTGCCCGAGCGCTTTGAGCCCGAGGCGTCGCTCGCGCCGACCACGCCGCACTGGATGCAACATCTCGCGGACAAGGGCTACACGTGGCAGCACGCGCCCTGGTTCCTCTCCGAGCAGTACATGTTCCACGTCGTGCTGCTCATCACGGGCTACTATTCGACCGGCATTGACCCGTTCCACCCGTCGTGCGTATTCTATATATGCTGCATGCATACGTTGGTATGTGTGCACATGCTAACATATAGTTGGTGTGTATTATGTGTTGATGTGTTTACAATCCAACCCATTCAGGAAAGTGGCAGAGCTGAGTGAAGACACGCCCTGGCGCCTGCTGCAGAGCGCAGTGGAGCTCTCGGCCGCAGACGCAAGCGCGAGTCGCCACGAGCAGCTCAAGCGCTTCATCAAGCTTTGTCTGTGGGGCAACAAGGCCGACGGCTGTTACACGGTCGTCAAGGACACGATCAGTGGCGCGAACGCGTCGCTCGCAATCGATGACAAGTTCCTGCTGATCGACGACAGCGACAAGGTCATCAGTTTCCTCGAGGTGCTCGCCAGTCAGTCAACTGACAAGAAGCCCGTCGCAGTGCAGTACATTAACGACAACTGTGGCACGGAGTTGCTGCTGGACCTGGCACTCGCGGACCATCTGCTCACGCACAAGTGGAGCGACACGGTGACGTTCAATGTCAAGGCCGAGCCCATGTACGTCTCGGATGCCACGCCGCCCGACGTCGCGGAGCACATCGCGTCCCTGCAGCACGCGTCGCGCACACCCGAGATCCAGGCGCTGGGCAACCGACTCGCGGGCTATGTCGCAGCGAACAAAATCCTCGTCGTGCCGGACCTCTTCTGGAACCATTACAGTTTCTACTACGAGATGCCCGAGACGCTGGCGACTCGGCTGGCGAACGAGGCGTCGCTCGTGATCCTCAAGGGCGACCTGAACTACCGCAGACTGCTGGGCGACCGCATGTGGCCCGCTTCGACCGCCGCGGAGACCGCGATCCCGTACTTCCCAGCACCCTTCGTGTCCTTCCGCACGCTCAAGTCGAATCCGATCGTGGGCATCGCATCGGACGTGGAGAAGCAGCTGGATGAAGAGGACCCCAAGTGGCGCTGGAACGGCGTGCGTGGCACAATTATGAGCGTCTTGTAAGAGCTGATAGAGATGGTACAAGGGTTGCTTCCGAATAGAAGACACATACCACTTGCTTGGTTGTGGACTGCGATTTAACAAGGTCAGCAAGTTGCTGGGAACGCCATCAGGTCGCGCACGCAGCGCACATGTGCGTCCCGATGACTTGCGTTCGAGAGCGACGTTTGCTGTTGTTGTGGATTCTGGCGTCGTCTTCGCATGGACAACACGTGATCTTGTTTGTTGCTGTTGTTGCCAGGCGTCGTCGTGTCCACGTACACGAGTGGCGGCAGGAAAGACGTCGCTGTTGCCGAGCTCTGGCCGATCGGGTGGGTGCCAAAGGGCACGGGCAGCGCCCTCAGCTTCTCCTCGAGGTCGCTGCGGAAGTGCTGCGAGAGCAGTGCGTCAACGCTAGCGGAGCTCACGAGCGACGGGAGCCGCACGTTCTCGGATCCCTTGCGGACCGCAAGTGGCGTTGGCCGCCACGGCTGTGGGTCGCTCGAGCCTTTGTCGTTATGGTCCTCGATGAGTCCGACGATTTTGCAGAGCGTCGGGTTCAAAGACGCAGCTTGTTGGGTGTGCTGCTGCTGCTGTCGTCGGTGGAACTTGCGCTTCAAGGGCGAGAGCGCCTTGGTCACGCGGATGAAGTTGGACGTGGGCACAACACAGCCGCTGACGGCAAACTCCTTGGCCAGCAATGCCGTCTTGCTCGTGTTGTTGTTGCTGTGGCTTGCTAATGTTGTCTTGAACGTTGGTGGTGGCGACGAAACCTGTGCACTCGACGACTTGTCGCGACGAACCACTTCCGTGTTGTTGTTGCTGTGGAACAAGTGCACGACATCTTCTTGAGCTAGCGTCGCCATCTCCTTCTCTCTGCGTCTGCGCTGCTCCTTCTTGCGCGCATTCGTAGCAGTGAATCTTGTTGGCTCATGAGCCCCAGTCAGTAGCAAGGTCGTCGCGTCAAAATCCGCAGTTCCCCAACCGCTGAGTTCCGCAGCGTCGTCCTCCTCTTCTTCATTCTCCTCATACGCGACCACTTGACGCTGCGTCATTCTCATTTGTTCCATAGCTCTCAGCTTCTCAGTCGCAGTCTCCCAGGAATAGACAGGCTTCAGATCTCATCTCGACCACCAAATACTTCATTGCATCATACACTCCCACATCCATAGATCCACGCAGTCCATTCTCATTCTGCTTTTCTCTCTCATCCACATTCAGCCTCCTCTCAGTCGCCTACCTTGTAAATATGTTGTCCTCCATCTCCTTATAAATCATCACCGCTCGCTCTTACGCCTCCTTCACACTGAGATGGCTGGTTCAGCTTCGACCGCGTCACCTTCTCAAGTGCAAAGCCCTCCATGTCGTCCTCCAGGCCAGTGTCCTCGCCAGTGTCTCCGTCCTCGTCATCTTCATCACACTCCACGGGGTTGTCGCCACCAGCGAACGCCATCGTGTCGATCGCCACGCTCAGCGAGTCCACGAACGCGGCGTCGACGATCTGGAACGTGGCCGCGTGGTCGCGCGTGTTGAACGTGCGCAGCAGGCCGTCGCGCGTCTGCGCGCCAATGTACCAGCGCCGGTGTCTGCGGCTCTGGAGCTCGCCGTTCCACGCAAGCTCGAATTTGAACATGCTCTCGCGGTGGAACGGGTGCCGCGCGAGCATCTTGAGGCTCTTGGCCTTGGAGCACATCCACTCGCCTGTCTGCGCGTCCTGGAAGCTCACATGCACGCAGTTGTAGGCGACCACATCGACATGGAGCGTAAACGCCGTGGGCTGGTGGCGGAAGGCCGGGTCGCGCTCCTGTGGGTCATTGTTCACGGCGTAGAGCTCCTGGTCCCCCAGGCGCTTGATGAACTTGTTGGTCTTGTTCAGCTGTAGGTACACGCGCGTGCCGTCGAGCCGCTGGAGCTCCTCGTTGCGCGCGCGGTGCTCCTCGCGCAGGCGCTCGACCGTCGCGTCGAGTTCTAACAGCAAGTTGGAGTACTTTGCTGGTAGGAAGGGCGCCCTGGTATTGCTCTTGTGGAAGAGCTGCTTGGACCAGATAACGCCTGTCTCGCACCAGAGCGCCACGTGCTCGCAGTTGAGACTGAGGATGTTGAAGTGGCCCTTGCCGAGTCCCAGTAGAAAGCTGCAGCGCGCGAGTACGACCGGCGGGATGTCGCTCTTGGCGCGGTGCACCTCACCGAGCTTGGAGAGCGCGTTGCTCACGAGCGACGAGTTGTACTGCACGCGGCGCATGTCCGAGACCGGGCGGCCGTTGAGGAACTCGGTGAGCGACGTGAGTCGGAAGGACGAGTCTGCCTGCGACGCGCGGAAACTGTCGATGCGACTCCACACGTGCGCGACCACGATGGCGTCGGCGCTCGCGCCCGCGGCGAACACGATGCCGTGGTGCGTGTAGCGGAAGGGCCAGCGCGTCGTGTCCCAGATGCACACGTGGTCGGCCTGCTGCAGCGACGCCACGGCCTGCACGGCGCACGTGTTCATGGCGAAGAGCTCCTCGGGTGGCGGCTTGCGGATGTGTAGTGTAGCACTAGCGCTTGCTTGTTTGTTAGTTTCTTGTGCTTGCGCGTGCTTGTTTGCCAGCGCAAGTTTTCGAATGTGTGAGCAGCAAGGGCCCTGCGAGATGAGATGTGGCGGGTTCCCAGACTTGCGCTGCTGTTGCTGTGCAGCCAAACAAACAAGTTGTGTACTTGCGCCTCTCCCTCGCTTGATCGCAAGGCTTTGCTTTGTTTGTTTGTTTTTGCGCGTGTCGCAGAACTGAACAAGTCGGTCATGATTTCCGACTTTGAAACTGAATGCTGGCTTCGTTCACTTGGTTCCACTATGGCCCTCGGAGTATGCTGTTTGGTAGGAACTGTGCTGGTGCAGCGAACGCACATCTGTGCGAGCAGATGGTGCGGAAGCGGCGCGTTTGTCTCATTCATGCATGACGTTAGGCATTAATCCTCTATATATGAGTGTGTGTGATAGCGAATTTATATCGATGGGATGATTTCCAGATGAGAGCGCAGCAGCAAACACATGTGGCCATTTCTCACGCCCGCTGGACATTACATGGCTATTTCTCACCATCACTAGACATTTGTTGTATTTGCACCCATGCTATTTGAGAGTTTTTTTGCTGCGGACATGTGGCAGCAGCCAACCTTTTATCAGACAAAGAGGAGCTCAGATGAAGAAAAGCTCATCCAGGCCCACATTCTGTCTCTCATTCTATTTTCACAGTTTTTGTATACAAATAAGACGTATATCTGGATAAATTCATCAACTATACAGTCTTGTATTGTTGTATTGTGATTACAGCCGGTTACTATCCGTATACTTGGAGCATAAACTGGCATAACTTGCCTGTCTCAATAGCCAATTTGTCGAATTTCGAACGCGGTAATTCTTTTTAGATAGGTCGTTTGAAGTTGACTCGGCCATCACACCACGAGGTGTCTTTGGTCTTTAGGAAGAGAGAGAAGAGAGATGTTTGCCATGTAAACGACCAAGTGGGGCTGATTGCGAGAGCGATTAATAATGAGAAGAAGGTTGGTGAATCTCGTGTTCATCAGCATGGTTGATTGGGGGGGGGGAATGGACCCATCAGCAACTAGGACGGGCGAGATCTTGAAATTCACTTTCTTCTGACTTTACACACATCAAGCATGACGGGCGAGTCACTTCTCCTCAACTCCTCAAAACTTATGATTTAGCCTGCAAGCTTCAAGTATGCTATTGAGTAGGTTTTACTACTGCACATGGTTACACTTCTCACAAGACGCACTGGATGACGCCGTAGACACCATTGTAGCGCCAGTGCGGGTCCTCCGTCTCCAGCCGCGTCTCAATCTCCGCTGCAATGCCCACGATGGGGTTGGCCTTGAGCGTCCGCAGCGCCACGACGGCCGTGGGGAAGTACGGGATCGCAGTCTCCACCGCCGTCGTCGCGGGCCACATCCGGTCTCCGAGCAGCCGGCGGTAGTTCAGGTCGCCCTTGACGATCACGAGCGCCGCCTCTTCTCGCAGGCGACTCGCCAGGGGCTCCGGCATCTCGTAGTAGTAGCTGTAGTGGCTCCAGAAAAGGTCCGGCTTGGCGATCACGCGCTTAGCCTCGACGAGTTTCGCGAGCCGCTGGCCGAGGTCCTGGATCTCCTGAGGATGTGCTGAGCTTTGCATTTCGGCAATGTGCTCGTACACATCTGGCTCCGTAGCGTCCGAAACGTAGATCGGCTCGTTCTTGACGTTGAACGTGACAGAGTCGCAGAACCCGTGCGTGATGAGGTGGTCCGTGAGCACGAGGTCCAGCAGCAGCTCCGTGCCGCAGTTGTCGTTGATGAACTGCACCGAGACCTGCTTTCCATTTGACGAGGCAGGGACGCCAGCTGCGAGCGACTCGAGGAAACGCGCAACCTTGTCGCTGTGGTCCGCCAGCAGGAACTTGTCGTCGATCGCGAGCGTGGCGTTGGCGCCGCTCACCGTGTCCTTGACGCTCGTGTAGCAGCCATCGGCCTTGTTACCCCAGAGGCAAAGCTTGATGAGCTCTTGCAGGCGCGCGTGTCTCGATTTCCCGTCACTGTCTTCACTCGCAGTCGAGAGCTGCAGAGCGCTTTGCAGCAGCTTCCAGGGCGCAAGTCCGGCGAGCTCGGCGCGCTTTCTGTTCCCATTCACCATACACAAACCAGGTAAACATTAAAATTCCTCAGGTTGCACCAGCATTGAGCTCCTCATAGCGTATGTCCAACATACGCGGGATGGAATGGGTCGACACCCGTGCGGTAGTAACCGCTGATGAGCAGCACGAGCTGGAAGAGGTACTGCTCTGTGAGGAACCATGGCGCGTTGTGCCATGTGTAGCGCTTGTCCGCGAGCAGCTCCGTCCAGTGGCGGGTCATGGGCGAGAGCTCCGCGTCCGCAAACTCGACTGGGAGGCGAATGCACGCGTCCGTAGAGAGCTCGTCGGCGAGCTGCAACAGCGCATCGAACTCGTGTGGCGTGAAGCGGCCCTGGTTGTGGTGAGCGGTCTCGCGGATGAGCTTGGGCATGCGCTCGCGGTACGTCTCGTTCGCGAACGAGCCCTTGACGTGCGTGTGCAGCAGCTCGTGCTGCGCCAGTGCGGCGAGGAACTCGGGCGTTGTGGCGCGAGACATGCTGTGAGGGAGAGCGCGCTTGGGTGGCGTGGGGCTTGAAGGGCGAATGGCGGAATGAGGGCTGCTTGGGGGAGCTCTTCGGATCGATAGAGAAGAACGATGGGTGTGGATTTCTGAATCTGGTGCTGAGCTGATACTGAGTGACATCAGGCTGATGAGCATTCTGAGGAGAGCCTTCCTTTGAGGTGTCGCAAAGGGAAGTGAGGCTCACGGGCTGGACGACGCACTGCGCTGTGAACACGTGGCATGCGCTGTGCGCCAGGCGAGCGTGCATGTGAAAGGTACAGTGAGTGCTGCTCTACGGTATTCGAATGGCTACATGGCGGTCGCCGGTCTCAGTTGTTTTTCTGAGGAGCTGAAGAGGCAAGAATCGTGGTTGATGGAGAGTGACGTCAAGATCTTGGTGGCGACTGATGATCAGTTGGCGTGCTTCAAGTGCATCTGGGCGCCAGCGAGACTCACTCGCTTGGGGCTCTCGGCCCACGAGCTGCAACGTGGCTCCGACGAGGAGAAGAGGAATACGGCTGTGCACGTGCTCGTGAGGCTCCCAGATGAGCGTTCATCCAGTGTGCTCGGCTTCTCAGTTGAGAGATTTCCACATGATGCCAATAAAGTGCATCGTCCTCATCTCGAGCACGAGAACTTAGTTAATGACGTCGCTGCGAGTCTCTTCTCAGAAGACTCGCGTGCCGCGGCGCTCTCCTCGGGGAACAGAGAAGACGTCGCTGCTGCAGCTCTTCACCACACTCCAGTCAGCTGCGCTGCTTGTACGTTTGCTATTGCGACCCGAAAGGGCGCTCGCCGCTGCTTGATTTCATAGCAGAGATCGCCACCGCGGCTTGTATGCAGCGGCATTGATGTCATTATCCTGGACGATGTGGACGAGATGACGAATCACCTCGAGTTCTGAACGCAACTCACGGCGGACCCATCCAAGTAAGTGCTGCCAGACAATCTAGCCAAGCTCATCTGAGCTGTCAAGATGGCTTTTGGTGTGTCATGCTTGTCAAAAAAGCACGGTCTCACTTATTAACTTAGTCATTCAATATGTTGTGATATCTACAGTAGCTACGGGGTTACTGTGCTCTCCGCAGCAGGCTCGGGGGTCTTCTCTGCGACGCGCTCGTCGCTCTTGATGACCGACTTGATCACGCCCACCGCGACGACAATGCCCATATCGCGGATGACAAACCGCCCAAGCTGCGGGTACTGCTGGAAAGTCTCGACGACGATCCGCCTTTGTGGTCGGAAGACCACGGTGCACGCGTCGCCCGTCTTCACGGACGCCGGGTTGAGCTCCACGACTTGGCCCGTCTGCCGGTCGATCTTCTCCGTGATCTTGCTGAAGCAGCACGCGATGCGAGCCGTGTGGCAGTGAAACACGGGCGTGTACCCGGCGCTGATGGTACCCAAGGCATTCAGGATCACAACCTGGGCCGTGAACTCGATCGCGGCCTTTGCTGGGTCGAGCTTGGCGTCCGAGACCACGCAGCCGCGGGTGATGAACCGTGGCACCACGCCCTTGATCGTGAAGCCTATTTGGTCTCCGGGCCGAGCCTCAGCTAGGGTTTCGCCGTGGCACTGGATCGAGACCACCTCGGCAGTGACGTTCGTTGGTCCAAAGGTCACGTCCATCCCAGGGATGAGCACGCCCGTCTCGACGCGGCCCACAACGACTATACCAACACCTCGGTGGCGAAGGTCAACAACGGTCTGGACTGCGACGCGTAGTGGCTTGTCAGCCACTCGTTTCGGGACAGCGAGCGCATCCAGAGCGTCCAGGAGAGTTGGGCCGTCGTACCAGGGCATGCAGCCGTCCGCCTTAGCCGTAAGATTATCGCCCGTCCAGCCCGAGACTGGCACGAATACGATCGCGTTCGTCTTGAAGCCTAGTCTGTTCAAGTAGCTCTTCACGTCGCCCACGACGCTATTAAAGCGCTCTTCACTGTACTGCACTGCGTCGCTGTCCATCTTGTTGACGGCGACGACCAACTGCTTGACGCCGAGCGTGAACGCCAGCAGCGCGTGCTCGCGAGTCTGCGCAGTCAGTGCGAAACCGTTTTCAAACTCTTCGTCGCCCGCAGCGACCACAAGCAGCGCGGCATCGGCCTGCGCGATGCCCGTGATCGCGTTCTTGGTGTACTCGTAGTGGCCCGGCGCGTCTATGACGGCGACGACGTGTGTGGGCGTCTCGAGTTTGGCGTGCGAGATCTTGATCGAGCAGCTCATCTTGCGCTCGTTATTGAGCGTGTCCAGCAGCCACGCGTACTTGAGCGACGCCTTGTCCGCTTTGTCGGCCTGTTGCTCGCTCTTGCGCATCGCCTTCTGGTCAACGGCGCCAGTCTGGAGCAGCAGGTGGCCCGTCACGGTCGACTTGCCAACGCCCACGTGGCCCAGCACGACGACCGAGAGCTGCGTCTTGTCCGCCGCGCTCATGCTGATGTGAAAGAGTGTGTGGTGGCTTGAGTTGAGATGGTCAACCGCTGCAGGAAAATGGGGAGTGACCTGCCGCATGAGGCCACCATTGCGATTTTCCATAGATTTTTTTTGCGTGTCAAATTCCTTTGTTTGAGTGGGTTGAAAAGATCGCATGGTTAAATTTAGCCAATCGGAGAGCTTCAAACTCAATTACAGCCAATGAAAATCGTTTATTTGATTTCTACCATCACTCACACTTGCTGGTTTGAAGACCCTCACTCAGATCCACGATGAAATCAGACTCAAACGAAAATATCATTTCGCATAGGTTCACATGGCAAACGGAATTCAATGTTAAACTTATTTCTCCTGAGGATGCGTGGGTGGACGCGATGGATCGATCACCACCTTGTACGACATGCTCAGCCCCTTCCGTTGAGGGCGGCAGCAACACAAGCGCGGTCCCGAGGCATCGCGTCCTGTATAATATAGCTACAACTTTTATGATCAGCCTCGCAGGGTAAAGACAAAACTTACTTGCCAGGCCTCCGCTTAGTCCCAGTCATCGTCCGAGTCTTCGTCGTCGGAGTGCGCTTCTTCGTACTCGACATGGATGCGTCGAGACGCCATGGCGTTTGTGATGGCTTCGTTGATCGTCGCCGCGGGAGCTGAAGTCGGAGGCGCAGAAACAGATTTCGGAACGGCGCGCAATGTTGAGGCACCACCTGGAGTAGCATCACCTGGAGAGTCATCAGTCTTGCGAAGTTCTGCCCCTTGCCGAATAGCGGCAAGAAGATCACCACGACCACCACCGAATGGATTCGGCCGCGGTGGCAATCCAGTGATCTTTGGTGCAGGCACTGCAGCAACAGGTGCTGGTGACTCGATAGGCACTCGACTCGCAGATGAGCTTGGTCGGCGTGTTCTGCGAGTTGGCTCCGGCTCAGCAAACTCTTTCTTAGATGGCTTGCTGGTTTTCTTGGCTCTTGGCTCGGCTTGTGGAGGCTCAGCCAGTTGCTCTGATCGACGAGGCTGAACCCGACTCGGAGGCGCAATAGAGTTGTCGGAATCGGAATCCTCATCCGAATCAGAGTCAACTCCCGCAAAGAGTTGCTTTGTTGTACGAGTCGTCGAACTGCGTCGTGGCTGACTCGAAGACTGTCTCTGAACTGGGCTGACTGGGATGCTTGTGCGCTGTGGCTTACGAGAAGACACTGTGTTGCTACTTGCCACTTCGTCATTCACCATCTCACCACTCAATGCTCGTGCAAAGCTCTCGTCTATGCGGAATTCGAAAACGAATCGCTGGTTCGTCAGGATACCTGAGACTGCGACCAGCTGCTGAAAATACTCAACGAACTCGAGAGCTCGCTTCTGGATATTCTCTGGCTTAATGTTGTTTCGAAGCCGATGCTTTGACGGGAACTTCGGCAGCGAATCGTTCTTGTACTCCAACGCCAGGCGCGAATGGATTATCTCCATCTCATTGTACGAGTTCGTGAACGTGTGCTCAAGCGCACCAACACGGAAGGCAAAAGTGTAGAACCCCGCCGGTTTCTTGCCTTCGTTCTGAACAGCCGAAGTCACGAACATCACGGCGACTCTCGATGGCTGGCGGATTAGGTTGCCAGAACCGATGGACGCAGTACTGTTTGGACTGGAGGTTCTGTTCTTCGAGAACATCGCATTTCCTACAAGATTTTACAAACAAGACAATTAGTTCGCAGTCCACGGGTTGGAAAATAACTACAGCACTCAGAAACAAAAACGCACCATTTCCGGATCGGAACATGTCCGTCGCATCACTGTCGTCGTCTTCATCATTGTCATCGGCACCGAATCCGCCAGCACCTGTCCGTTGAACACCCGCACTGCTGTGAGAGCTGGTTGGAGTCGTTGAGCTGTGTCGAACTGGCTTTCCATTTGTTTCCGCACGCTTGCTTGCTGGAACAGAGTCGCGCCCTTTGCCAGTTGCAAATAAACCCGCATCGGAATCGTCGTCACTCTCGCTACTGCTGTCGTCGAACAGTCCCTTTCGACCATTTGCCTTTGGCTTGGACTTTGTCACTGGACTATCACCTCCAGTCATCGCCTTCTTGAGCAGCTCTTTGCCTTCTGCACTGAGTTGCGTCTCGCGTTTTCGATTCCGGACATTCCCATTATCGGGTTTCACTGGACTCTCGATGCTTCCATTACTCGTCTCGTCCATCGTGTCGGCTCGATTGCGTCGAATCGCAGCAAGACTGGCAGCAAACGCGTTCGTAATTGTTGGCTCGGCCACGGGAGAAGCTGTGCTGGTACCGTTCGCGTCTTTCTTCTTCTTCTTGCGCTCTTTTGTTACCGACACTGCACTGAAAGTCGAGTCAATCGAGTCGCGCCGCGTAGGAGTCGAAGTTGTCGCCTTGCGGCCGCTCAGGATCGCAGCGAGACTGTCCTGCATGCCCTGCTTGTCTCGATCGACACCTGAGAGCCGTCGCCGGCTTTGTGAGAACGACGCTCGTGACAGTTCGCTCCGTTGATCATCTTCATCGTCGTACAGTGACCCCCGGAAACTTCCCGTTTGAGAGAGTCGCGTGGTGTCATCCTGGTGAAGATCAACAAACCCTGAACCTGATCGAGGCGGTGGAGGTGGTGGCACGAAACTCGACCGCGACGACGACTCGCGATGCTGCATCATCAACAATGCGTGCGGAGGTGGCGGCGGAGGAGGCGCAAAGCTCGACCGATGTCCGTTGCTGGCATGTTTCATTTGGGACGATGACGATCCAGAGTGGCCAGACGACTTGAGTGAGTTCGTCGATGATGTGTCGGAAGGGTTCTCCAGTGACGAACTCTCGCTGCTGGACGAGCCCAAGCGCATTCGATCCTTCGTGCTCGGGAGTCCAATGCGATGCGTCATGCTGATGACTCCAGCGGCTTCAATGACTACGAATCACAAACAAAATGAACGTACTATCAGTGCCCATAAGCCAATCAAAGACAGCAAGCGCATCACAACCACATGTGTATGCACATCACCACAAAACGTACATTGACCCGGAAGCGGGAGCTCAACGCGCACTCGGGACTTGGTTTCGACGATCTTGGGCTGGAGCGGCTGCATGGTTTCGAGCTGCTTCCCGCCGGCCGCGTCTTCGATGCGCTTGCGGTACGCGGCCTTGTTGACACGGCCCGTGGACGGTGCCTGGCGCTTCTGGAGCCGCAGCTTACGCTTCTCGAGGAACTCGGCCGTGTCTTCGTCCAGCGACCCGAGGCCGTCGACGCGCTCGAGCGGCGTCATGTTGCTGATCTCTTCCTCGCGCGCCAGCATGCGCTCGCGCTCCTCCATGGCCTGCTTGATCTTCATCTCGCGCCAGCGCTTGATCTTCTCCTCGCGCTCCTGCTCGAGGCGCTTCTCCTCCTTGCGCACGCGCCGGTGCTCGCGCCGCACTTCTTCGCCGGCCGCGCTCTGCGGGTCCAGCACGGCGACGATCGCGCGACACCACTTGTCGAGATCCACGCGGTTGAAGGCCGCGACGTGCATCGACGTTGTGTTACGTCCGCTGCCGTGGGGCTTTGGGTCGACGCGGAGCTCGAGGCCGTATGACTCGCCGACTTTGAGCAGCCCATCGCCGTCCCAGCCGGCGAATGCGCCCACGTACAGCGGCTCGCCGACGCGCGTCCGCCGCACCTCACTCGGTTCCTCACCTGGTGCTGTTACTGTCGTACTGGTCGGTAGCGGTGCCGCCTCAAAGATCTCCATCTTGCGGTTCATGTAGAGCACCACGTAGCGCTCGACGAGCTTCTTGCTGGTCGCATTTGCATGGAGATGGAGACCATTTTTAAACGGATGCAGCAGCAGCTGCGAGGGGCCGCCGGCGTCCGCATGAGCGCCTGCGTGTGTGGGACTGAGAGCGCCAGCGAGCTCCTGCAGCTTGCAGAGCAGATAGCCCTCGTGCACGACCCACGGCGCGCGCATGACGTCGTGTTTGTGATTGTGTGTGGGCGACAATGGGGTTTTTGTATCGACTTTAATAATAGGAGCATAGTGAAAGCAAGTATAAAAGAAATATGCTTGCAGTGTTTTCTCGCTTCTTTTCTGAGGCATGCTCTGAATAGAAGAGCGCCCTCTGTTTACGACGTGATGAGACAAATCTGAGCGGTTTCCATTCCGGCTCTGCTTCAAGACGCAAATACTTATAAACCTTTCAAAACTGTACCAAGAACCGCTTTTGATGAGCCCGAACAAAGGTATCATCCTGTTTGTGGCTGTGTCGATAATAATGGCGAATGGCTCTGACGCTTGACTGTTCATCTGCGCTCAGTCAAACTTTTGTTGCACGCAAGTTATTTACTCGCATTTGAACCGCGATGCAGTCAAATGCATACACGCGATAGGATCATTTGTTGTATAGCAAATATGAAAAGTACACGTGGAAAATGATTAAAAAAATCCACTAAATTGGGATGCACTGAGCACTACGTACAGCACACATATTGAATCACGACTTCTCGGCTCTCGCCGAGAAGAACTGCGTCGATAGAGGAATCCTTGGAAGTGAACATAATAAACACGATTGCGTTTTCGAGTCTATCTCATCCAATTACGTCAAAATCACTCCGTTTGCACGATTCGTTCTACTCAAAATCAAGATCATTTTGTAATGTCCTATGGGCCCTTTTAAACGTAAACTTGTTACGGGAATTATACAGTCTCTTAGTGTATATCCATATTAAGCGACGTATATATTGATATCCTTTTTACAAATAATGCGTTCCATAATCACACGATCTATGAACGAGCCAGCGAAATGTCAGAAATGTCAGCTAAAAAATCTGCAAAAAATCAAAACTCAGAAATAATGGGTACGAAGTCAGCAGCATGAGACAGAAGTGATGACGAGAACGAGCGCAGAAGCAACAGTCAAACGACTGGCGGCGGCGCGGCGTGCTGCGTGAGGGGCGGAAGAACAGGACGCGCGCTCTTGATGTCTTGATGTGTCTGAGTGGGGGATGGCTCCGCTTTTTTTGCATGAAACAAGAGACCAAAGAAATCACCCCTGTGCTGCGTGGCTTCTCGGCTTGTTTCGCCATTTGCCCATTGCATTGGTCGACGCAGCGCGTTCACCTCGTAATCATAGTGCTATGTCGCTGCTCGTGTTGCTGTATTATGCTATTCCCATGGCACGACCTGCATCTAACCAACTCTAACGCATTTCAGTAATGACCAGGTCACACCACATACCCCGCCAAATATGTTCGTATCGATTTCGAAAGGGAATCTTAAAGTGTAATGGTGATAGCAACCCAATTGAGTTTCTGCGCGGGATATCAGATCTGCGTACTAACACCACACCCTTGTTCGAACGACTCACTTCTGCCACACTCAAAAACGCAACCAACCTGCAGCAACAGCCACCATGCACTCACCAACAAAGCGAGTTCTCATGACGAAGCAACAGCAATTGCAGCTGTGTGCCAAGAGCGAGCTGTGCCCACACATGTCGAACAGTCAGCTGGGAAAGTGGACCGAGTTGGAGCTCCGGCTCCTCAAATGCCCCGTGAAGTCAACGATCCTGAACATATTGCGCACGAGCGACTGCCTCGCCAGGAAAGAGTTCCAAGCTCCTCACCTCCTGGAAAGGGAAGCTCTCTGTAACGGGATACACGAGTAAGTTACACCGCAGTAACCACTCTGCCAAACTACTGTTTGTGCAATCTCTTTAAGACCGAACTTAGTACAAGCTCGCACTGACTACACCACCTGGAGCCAGATGCGTACTTTATAAACAGTTATGGCCAGCAATGATGCGGTCCTGTCATTGGCTATTTGTAACCGGGCGTTCCCGAGTTACTCAGACACAATACACAGAGTGAGGAAGCGTGCGTTACACG
>JAASFV010000536.1:0-19673 GCA_023334015.1 Globisporangium paddicum
CCCCCCCGAAACTGCCCATGTTTGACGACATGCTGCTCTTCGTGACTGTTACTCTGGCGGATTCGCGATGTACCCCGTCTGGTATACTTGCATTCGCGTTCGTTGCTTCGTCGTGTTCGACCTGGCGCTTGTCAGGTATCATTGCGGAGTGCTTTGCGCTTACCATGGGCGGTTCGACGGCCTTGACTGCGGGACGATCTTCCTCCATGCCGCCTAGGGCTGCACAGGTCATCCTCGCGGCGCATATGACAAGACACAGAGCGAAAACCTGGCGCTCCAATTGGGCGTCGACGTGCTCGGACCTCTCGTCGCTTGCCTAGGAGAACAAGCTTGCCGTCTACATCCCCACCACCAAAGTGTCCGTGGAGTCACAACGACCACCTCATGAACGGAGCGCGCATCGATTTCAGCGATATCGCTTAACGTTCTCGCGTCCTACTGGCCTTCGCACTTCTTTGCCGGTGAGATGGTTGCACGCAGCGTCGGCTGCCTCCTCAATATGGCGTCCAGTGCGACCTGCGCAGTGCCGTCCACGCAAGCGCGCAGCAGCGACAGCAATGCGAGCATGCTTAACTAGAGCCTCGCGAGGAACTAGGAGCTGCAGGAAACGGATGCGACAGCCACATGCTTCTATCCATGCGGCCATAACTTGTGCAGTCCGAACAACAACGTGTGTACAGGTCATGCTGGCTGATCCCATGTTTGTGAGGCACCTGCACGACTCAAACGTGTCGTATTCGTGCAATGCTGCCACCAAGCTCCGCGCGTATGCAAGAAGAGGTACAAGAGCAGCACCAGCAAGAAGGACCTTTTCATGAGATTAGTCGTGAGATTCTGGTCAAGAGTGTGATGGGCATACTGCGATTTGTGAAATGGATCTTCCGATTCTGAAACCCTACGTTTCATTTATTCGACCTTTCAATAGTAATGCTACCTCTCACTTATAATACCCTTTTATTTGAAATAGTCTTATATAAATACAATAATGTTATTAGAGATACCACATAGTCTCATAATATATATAACTTCGAAATAATATATTATTCAAACTTATCCACTATATAATATTTAACAGGTTTTGATGACCTGCATCAATCCATCTCCCCCTCCTTGCTGATCCCTCCCATTCCCCATTCAACCACCTTCCCCACAGAGCCACTCACTCCCCGCCAGCCATGACCAAGAGCAATTCCAAGTCGCTGCTCAGCTGCGTGGCGTACCCGCCCGTGGCCGTGACCGCGAGCGTCGTGCTCGCGCTCTCAGTGCTGCCGAACGCGCTCTCCGCGTGGCTGCTGCGCGCCGCCGCCTTCGGATACCTCGTGCTCGTACTACTGGACGTCGTGCTCATGAAGTACCACCTCTGGACGTTCAAGCCCACCAGGCCGCAGGCCAAGCGCTACGCACTCGTTACCGGCGGCTCCTCGGGCATCGGCCGCGAGATCGCCTACGCGCTCGCCAAACAGGGCTACTCGCTCGTGCTCGCGTCGCGCACGCTCAGCAACCTTGACAAAGTGCGCGTGCACATCGCCTCGAGCATCAACGGCGCCGTCGAAGTGCTCGTGTGCGCGTGCGACCTGTCCAAGAACGAGGGCGTCGACACGCTCGTCAAGTTCATCAACGACCAGCAGCTCGTAGTCGACATCCTCGTCAATAACGCCGGCGCGACCTTCGTGGGCGACTTTGTCGACCTGAGCGCCGCCAAAGTCAACGAGCTGCTCATGCTCGACATCGTCGCGTCCACCAAGCTCGTGCACGCGATTGCGCCACAGATGGTGTCGCGCGGCATCGGGCGCATCCTCAACATGTCGTCGATCGTCGGGTCACTCACGGGCGTGCCCCACTGCGCGCTCTACGGCAGCGCCAAAGCGTTCATGGACAGCTTCAGCCAAGCGGTCGGCTACGAGCTGCGCGGCTCGGGCGTGACCGTCACGTGCTTCCGCCCTGGGCCGGTCAAGACGGACTTTGCCGCCACAGCCAAGCTCGAGAACGCCGCGTTCAACAACGTCGACTACATCCTCGCGGCCGACGAGTGCGCGCGCCTGGCGCTCGAGAGCCTCTTCGACGGCGACGCCATCACCTTCGACACGCCGCGCACCTACATTAACGCGCTCATCTGTGGGAAGATCCTGCCCACGCGGATCGCGACCTTCGTCGGCGCGATCGGCATGCACGAGAAGGGCCAGGAGCTCACGCTGCTGCGTCGATAGAGATCTACAGTAGCTTTTCTTGAATCAATACCACAGATACAACAACATGTTAAACGTGTCAGGTGTTCAGTTGATTTGCTCAGTTGGGCCAAATGATTCGACAGCCGTTGTCTTCTGATGCTTGTCACGTCTCTGCGCCTTTACCAACCACGGCCCAGGAGTTGACAGGTGATCTGATCACCATCGCCCTCTCTCTCTCTCTCTCTCTCTCTCTCTCCATGCCGTCTGCTCGTCCTCGTCCTCGAACGAAGTCGATTCTTAACACTTCGCTATCTCCCTGTCAGTCGCGAATTCTCGTCCTAGACCCAGCAAGAAGCACCAGCGATGGCGTACAGTAACCATAAGACCGTCACGAGCGTGCTCCTGCACCCGATGTTTATGGGTCTGGCGCTCGCACTCGTGGCGCTTTTCCTGCTTCCACCACTCGCTGTCGCGTGGGTCTTCCGCGGCCTCTTCATCTTCCAGTTCCTGTACGTGGTGCTCGACATCGCACTCACCAAGTACCACAAGTGGAACTTCGTGGCCACCAAGCCGGCGCCCAAGCGCTACGCGCTCGTCACGGGCGCGTCCTCGGGCATCGGCCGCGAGATCGCCTACGAGCTCGCCAAGCAGGGCTACTCGCTCATCGTGGCTTCGCGCACGCTCGCCAAACTCGAGGCCATGCGCGACGACATTGAGCGCGTCTACGTGCCTGTGCAGGTGCTCGTGTGCGCGTGTGACCTGTCCAAGAGCGACGGGATTGACGCGCTCCTGGCCTTCGTGGCGGACAACAAGCTCGTGGTCGACATCCTCATCAACAATGCCGGCGCGTCCTTCTCGAGCAACCTGCTGGACGCAACGCCCGCGGCCATCGACGAGATGCTCACGCTCGACCTGCTCTCGGTCGTGAAGCTGCTGCGCGGCATTGCGCCGCAGATGGTGACGCGCGGCATCGGCCGCATCCTGAACGTGAGCTCCATCTCGGCGGCCGTGTGTGTCCCGGGCTCGTCGCTCTACGGGAGCTCCAAGGCCTTCATGCTCAACTTCAGCCAGGCGGTCAACTACGAGCTGCGCGACACAGGCGTGACCATCACCTGCATCATGCCCGGCCCGGTCGCGACCAACTTCAGCGCGGCCGCGGACTGCGAGCAGGCCGTGTTCATGAACTCGGGCAACGTCATCGACGCGCACACGTGCGCCAAGCTCTCGCTCCAGGCCATGTTCGACGCCGACGACTACGCCCACGACACGTTCATGACGTACTTTAGCGCGACCATGATGCGCTGCTTCACGCCGCCGCGCATCGGTGTCTTTTACGGCGCCGTGAGCTGGGCTCCGCACAGCAAAAAGTGGCAGCTGCTGCGCCGTTAGAAGCTCAGTCTACCAGCACATGACGGACACAAGCGTGACTATAGACATACCATCGCAAATATCATCACTTGCATTGATCTTGTTATCTCTGCATCATCTGCAGCAGCTTGCGTGGCTCGTTCATGGTCACGGCAGCGACGAGCAGCCCCAGGCGCGTGGGTAGCAGCGTGCGGAAGAGCGCGGCGCCCCAACGCGATACGAGCGTATCGTAATAGTCCGTCTCGGCGCGGAACATGGCTGCGAGCGAGCGCCGCGCGCACTCTCTGACGTTGAGCGCGAGCCCCGGCGTGTTCATGTAGATTGACGCATCGCAATGCGCGGCGCTGCCAAAGTTCGTGTGCACGGGACCGGGGCACGCGCACGTGACGGTCACGCCCGAGCCGCGCAGCTCGTAGCTCATGGCCTGGCTCAGATTCAGGACGAACGACTTGGAGCTCCCGTAGAGCGCGGCCGTGGGGATCGAGATGGCCGCCGACATGGACGCGATGTTGAGCACACGGCCCGTCCCGCGGACCACCATCTGCGGGATGATCATGTGGCAGAGCTTGGTCATAGCGAGTACGTTAAGCGTGAGCAGCGCGTCCACCTGGCTGTCGCTCAGGCCCAGGAACTCGCTCGTCCACGAGGCACCAGCATTGTTGACCAAAATGTCGATTATGAGCTCCTTGTCGGAGACAAAGCCGACGAGCGACTGGATCCCGTCGCTCGTCGACAGGTCGCAGGCGCAGATCTCCACCTGGACCTGCGGTCCGTGGAGCGCCTCGATCTCCGAGCGCACGCGAGCGAGCGCGTCCGTGTTGCGCGCCGCAATGAGCAGTGAGTACTGTTGCTCAGCGAGCTGGAACGCCATCTCGCGGCCAATGCCCGAGGACGCGCCCGTAACGAGCGCAAAGCGCTTGACACTTGGTGTCGTGGGCTTGATTGGCCACGAGTGGTACGTGGTCACTGCGATGTCCAGCAGCAGGAGCGCCACGTACGCGAGGAGCGCATTGCGCACCACACGCGAAACGAGCTCCGCTGGCGCGAGGGCGGCGACCACGGCCGCTGCGGAGAACCCCAGCAGCGCCGGATGCAGCACAAGGCTGCCCAGCTCTGTCACGTTGCTCAGCGCCATCGCTTCTTGTAGTGACCTGGTGGCGAGACACTTTATCGACTAGAAAGGTGACCATCACTCTTGCGTGTCAAAAATCGCCAATGAGTACAGTACTACTTTCACTTAAGTACGCATCATGAGAATAAAGACGCGCAGAACCCGAAAATGGCGCGCGTGAAGGAGCGGCACGCGGTCATGTGGACGCCCAGCGTGCACCTCACGGGCGTACTCATCATCGCGCTCACGTTCCTCAAGAGCGAGCGCGTGGTCTACTGGCTACAGCTCGCGCTCTTCGCGCTCTTCCTACTCGGCTGCGCTGACGTGGCGCTCGCGCGCTACCACAAGTGGCACTTTGAGCCAACGACGCCGCACGCCAAGCGCTTTGCGCTCGTCACGGGCGCGTCCTCGGGCATTGGCCGCGAGATGGCCTACCTACTAGCTGAGAAGAAGTACTCGCTCGTGCTCGCGGCGCGCAGCAAGGAGCGCCTCGAGCGCATGCGCGCCGAGATCGAGCTCGTGCACAAGCCCGTCGAGGTCGAGCTCTGCGTGTGCGACCTGAGCACGAGTGACGGCGTGCAGAAGCTCATCAACTTTGTCGTGCGCAAAGAGCTCGTGATCGACATTCTCGTGAACAACGCCGGCGCGTCGCTCGTGAGCGACTTTGTGGCCTGCACGGAGAAGCAGATAGAGGACCAGATCAACCTGAACGTGCTCGCGACCACCAAGCTCACGAGGGCCATCGTGCCACAGATGGCGAGGCGCAAGATTGGCCGCGTGCTCAACATCGGTTCGGCCGGTTCATCCGTGCCTATGCCGCACATGGCGCTCTACTGCGCGTCCAAGGCGTTCATTCTGAGCATGAGCCAGGCGATCAACTACGAGCTGCGAGCCACGGGCGTGACTGTCACATGCTACTGTCCGGGACCGGTGGACACGAACTTTAACGCGACGGCCAAGATCGAGAACCCGTTCTTCTCGTACGTGCCCGGCGCGACGATGCACGCCAAGGACTGCGCGGCGCAGGCGCTCAACGCAATGTTTAACGCCGAGGACTACGCCTTCGACTCGGCCTTCTACGCGTTCATGACCACGTGCTTCCACAGCGTGCTGCCGGCGCGACTCGGCATGTTCCTCGGCGCCATGGCCACAAGCGACCTCAAGAAGATCCCAGCGCTGCTCAAGAGATAGATTAATGCACCCGAGATGTGTGGGAGGGAGATGAGGATACATACTGTAGATACACTCACTTGATGATGAATGAGATTGCATTGGCCTCAACGGCGCAAGGATGGGCATTCTCTTAGGCCGATTTGGGGCTCTCCTCTTGAGTCAAAATTGGTTGGTGGTGGTGCAATGTGACTGCGGCCTGCCTGATTGAACTGGGCAAGATGAGGT
The DNA here is from genome assembly GCA_023334015.1 of Globisporangium paddicum. NCBI lineage: Eukaryota > Oomycota > Peronosporomycetes > Pythiales > Pythiaceae > Globisporangium > Globisporangium paddicum. Next base: position 6,046 of record JAASFV010000536.1, read on the forward strand.
TGCCCAGCATTTGTTTTATTGCGACTCGATGAACGCGGTCGCGAGGCTCTGGACCTGGTGGATCACGTCGAGCAGTGGCATCGCGAAGTCTTTTGCGATTTCCTATCCACAGAAGCGACTTGTGAGTCATTTGTATGAACAGAAGCTCTGCAACATGGTCGTTATTGTTGCTCTCGTACCTTGCAGTCCTCGTACTCTGGGTAGATGTTGACGAGTTTGTCGCCGTAGAAGCCGAGCTTGACGGTCACGGGGCGCTCGAGCGCGCGAACCGTGATGAACTCGCGTCGAAGAACCACTCGCTGCAGCGTTTTCCTATACAAACCCAGCAGAATTTTTGACTAGGTGAGCTCACTCACACACAAACCTTCACTATTTAAGAAATTGAACGTACTTCCGCACTCCCAGTGTGGTTGTCTCCTGGAAGAGCACCTTGAGCACCGCGGCCTCGTGTTCAGGCTCACAGAGCACACTAAACAAACATTAACCAGAGTTGAGTCAGAGCCATCCCAACCTAGCAACCACCATACCAATAAGAAGAGCTTAGGGGTACCTGAGACAGACACCCGGACGACTCTTCTTCATCTGGATGGGCTGCGTCCAGACGTCCAACGCGAGTTTGCTGTCCAGCAGCTGCTCAAAGACAAAGCCCACAACCTGTGGGTTGAGATCGTCCAGGTTGGTCTCCAGCACGACCACGTCTTGCTCGGCAGATCCATCCTGCTGCTGATTCTTCACGCTCGACGCCACTGGCACAGTTGATTGGACATGGCCTGCAGATTCGACTGATGGGTTCACGTAGGCCTTTGCCATGGCGTTGGGGTCGATCTTCTTCCCGATGGCCACGCGCACAATGTTGGCGTGGAATGGGAACTCCTTCGTGCCGGCACCGACGCCCGTGTGTGTCGGAATGAAGGCCGGCGGCTCGCCGAAGGCGGTCGAGAGCGCCTTCACGAGACTCACGCCCGTGGGCGTCACGAGCTCGCCCTTCGCTCTATACGCACAGCAATACAAGGTCAGCTATCGGTTCATAGTTCAGAGAATGCTAGCACATACGATACGGCACGCACCCTCTTGGCGCTGGGCACACTGGGATGCCAATCATGAGACGGAACGTTGCCGGTGGCGGCACGGGCAGCAGGCCGTGCTGGCACTTGACAGTACCGGACGAGAACGGCAGGAAGGAGCTGTACACCTGGCGCACGCCCAGGAGGTCGAGCGCCAGCACGCAGCCAACCGTGTCGACAATGCTATCGATCGCGCCGACCTCGTGGAAGTGGATCTCGTCGATCGTCGTGCCATGCGTGTGCGCCTCGGCCTCGGCCAGCAGCGTGAAGACAGCAATGCTCTGCATCTTGACCCACTCAGAGAGCGTGCTGCTCAGAATCATCTGCGAGATGTCGCCCAGGTTGCGCATGGGCTCGTCACCATCTTCTCCGTGGCTGTGGTCATGGCTATGCCCATGTCCATGGTCGTGGTCATGACTGTGCTCGTGAGCCATCGAGGCCTCGTCGTTCACTCCATCAGCGGCTGACTGCGCTTCCGCGTGACTGTGTCCATGGTCGTGGTCATGGTCATGGTCATGGCTGTGGTGCGCATGGCCCTCATTCGTCGCCGGAGCACTCGAGTGAGCTGCTGGCGCCCCCGGGGCCGCCACCTCGCGGTGCTGGAAGATCGAGTCAACGTGCACTTTTGTGCCAGCGATGCGACCCGGTCCCTGCCACGCTTTCGACGTGCGCAGCGCCCACTCGCCCTCGATGGCTCGCAGAGAGCTCAGCCCCTTCACGACCTCGTCCAGCGGCGCACCCTTTATGACACACAAACGCAGCTCAGAGTCAGCACAAGTGCGACGTAGTCACATGGAGAGAGAGAGAGAGAGAGAGAGAGAGAGAGGAACGTACGGCGTCGATGAGCGCGCCCAGCAGCATGTCGCCCGCGACGCCCGCCGAGCAGTCGAGGAACGCGATCGTGGCCATGACTTCTGCTGATTTCGTTTTCGGTTGTGAGCTGCTCGTTTGAAAATCAGCAGATTGATTGAAAGGGTCGTGACGGGTCGTGGAGATGCTCCTAAAGCAACATCGTGTTTAACAACCCGGGGTGCGGATGACCTAAACCCTAGGCGAATGTTGAAATTGCCTAGACAGAGAAACATCAGACATGGGAAGATCAAAGAAAACACTATATAATTCTCCGTGGCCATGACTCTTCGCTGCTTGTGTGTATGTCTTCTGAGAGAGAGAAACGAAACGTCACTTGCTCGTCCAGAGGCTACGGATTAGTAGAAGTAGAAACGTGCAGTGAATGGTATGAATGCTCATACTATCGTTCACAAAGTTCTTTGAAGAAGGACTGCCATAGATAAACACGGGTTCATTGTGCGAAAGAGAATGGTAGCAGTTCCATAATGGTCCTAAATTGATGTGAACGATGTTATGTAGCATTCGTCGTCCGAGAGCTACGGCGATGAGTACGCTAAAAGCGACCTTCGCTGTTGGTCAATTAGTTCTTGCTTTCTGACTCGGCGCTGCAGCCCAGATGAGCAAACACCACAAAAATCTAGTTGGATTGTTACTGGTGCGTCTTCATAACACTCTTAAATCAGCAAACGATCAACAACTATTAATAGACCTTGCTCATGACATGCTGAACTTTGTGTATGTATACAGCACGAATACACAAAACAAAGCCAAACTTAGACGTAAACCTTACTTTGCCAAAATGCACAGCTACCACTAACTGAAGGTGTAAGCGATCAAGGAAGGATAATAAATCCTGTTTGACAGTTTTGCGTATCACATTAGACTATTTTCAACCTCGCGATGCTTTTCTGGGCAGTGGCTGGACGTACTTGTTGGAGGCGACAATTAGCTCAGCAACGCAGCTACAGTAGCAAGCCGGTAAAAATTGTGTCGTATACACAGCTCGAGTGGCTCGAATCTATTTAACAAGGGAGCGCCTTATTAATACCAATAGGAAAACTGTAATTTGCTTATGTACTGAATACACTCGGTTAGGTACGGAAATAGAGAGCTGTGATTGGTCAGTTATCCGGCCTTGAAGTTCTGCCTCCGCACGAACATCGCTCATATTAACTATAATTGGACTTAAAATCCGCTGCCGGAGAAAATTTATAAAGTTGCCTTCGGACAGTAGATGCCCCCTGCCTCCACCACAAGTATCACATCAGCGTGTTTGGAAGACACTGGTGCGGCGGCTCGTTCGTTGCCACGCATGGACGGGAGCATTCTACGATTCCGACGCTGAGACCAACATGCTCCACCGACTGACGCGCCCAACCGCCGCCGCCACACGCACGGTGGTGCGAACCCAGGTCGCTCGTGCGATGGTACGTGTGTGCTGTTACCACGCTCTTGTTGCGTTTAGTATGCTGACAGATCCTTTGTAGTCCTCGTCCAGCTTGTTCGACTTCTATACGCCAACGGAAGAGCACGGCGCGCTCCGCGGGATGTTAGCCAACTTTGTCAAGACCAAGGTCGATCGACCCTCGGGTACGTGGCTCAGGTACGCCCTTATTGTTTCGTAGAGCTGGCTCTGCTCGTGGCTGGTAGAAAGATTCGATGGTAACGTTTATTGCTGCAGGCTTTGGTGCACAACCGCGAAGAGAAGCTCAACGTCGAGCTCTTCTGCGAACTTGGCGACATTGGTCTGCTCGGTATCACCGCCCAGGAGAAGTGATTCCCAACGTGTCATCGCCTGTGAGATAAAGTAGCACGAGCGAGTGTTTTTAACGCATGTGTGTGCTCATTATGTGTGTTCTCTTTCAGGGACGGAGGCTCGGAAATCGACGCCTTGTCTGTCGTGATTGTGCATAAAGAGCTCTCGTCGAGCGACCCTGCGTTCTGCCTCTCTTTCCTGGCGAACTCGATGCTGTGTGAACAACGTGGCGCGCAACGCGTCCGAGGAGCAGTGCAGAGACTGCTGAATTGAATATTGCTTATTTCGCAACTGATTCACGAGATTGCATCGAGTCGAAAGCTGCTGGGCTTTTCACGAGCCCTGAGTGTGCCTGGGGCTCGTAGTTGAAACCACCAAGCCAACCATATCGACGGCGCCACTGACCAACCGTCGTGAAGATCTTGTGTACATGTACAGGAGTTGCCACTGCCTCAGATTATGCAAATAGTCTCTCAAGTGCACGGCCACGCTGGCCAGAAAGTTGTTGTTGCTCCAGCAAAGCTATGGCGTCGCTGCAGACAACGCTCAAGGACTTCGGCGTGCACGACGCTGCTGACGCCGCATGATGGACAATATTGTGCCTCAGTGAGGTGAGCAAGGCTCTTGGGTCCGCTTTCATCGACACTTGATCATGTGTGAGGTCAGCATGTCCGCGGTACTTGCCCCTTTTTGGCATTACGGTTGTCTGGTTCCTCTTTGGGTTTCAGACTCTTAAGCTCGTCTGCGCCCAATCTGGCCGAGGTCCACTGGAGAACCCGATGAAGTGGATGCAGAGAGCTGCTCGACACAGAGCCAGTGTCGATAACTTGTCTGCTGAGCTGCACGTCACAGCTGTGTGCAGCTGCATCACTGGAGGTGTTGCTGCTTTTCATCTGATCTCTAGCGCCGCCGGACCGCATGTCGCTGATGATGCAGCGACCCTGATGACGGTTCGGAGGTGGCGACTCTGGCTCGCCCCCAGAGTACCGGTAGGCAATCGTATCGTGTCTGGCGCTCTGAGCTCTCAGCTGCAGACGTGGCGCCAGCTGTTTGAAGATCGTTCTTTAGTTCCGATGTCTCCAGTTTATTCAGACATCGCATGCGCCCCAGCGACATCTGAGCCAAGCAATCAAGCCTCATTTAGATGAGGCATGTTTGTTTGGCTCAGATGTCGCTGGAGCTATCCAACATGCAAGGGCGTGGTGCTGCTGGCTTTGAGGATCACAAAACAGGCACAGCAAACGGATGTAAGCTTATATCTCTTGTTGGGTTTGTCAGAGTCGTATCTGATCTCGTCATAGCCAGCGCAACGTCACTGGAGATGCACTGAAATAGCTGGGACATTTGTTGCCACTGTGGCTTCAAAAACCGTTGCACATCCTGGCTGCGCCGTTTCACAGAACCACCAGCTGCGCAAACACTCTGACAGTCAAGATCTCATTTTGAAAGGCTCACGAGAAGCTCACGAGAAAGCGCTCGCATTTCGACTAATTCTTCGCCAGGTCGTATTGGAGACAACTCCGTACGCCAGGCACGTTAGCTCGTGCGCGTTGCGTGAGGCCGGCTCAGTGCTTCAGCAGATCCACGCTCCTGAACCCCATCCAGTCAGTCAGCACTTTGCCTGTCTTTCGCGACATGAAGCCATTCCAGGAGACCACCATCACTCACAAGCCAATCAATCAATCAGCGAAAAAAACTGGAATCTTGCATACATTCACCAAGACATTTTTAGTTTTGGGGGCGGCGTTTTCGAAATTAAAAAAACGCTTCATAAAACCGGCGGTCAAACGTATTTCATGCGTGATGTGTTTGGTCGAAACAAGCACGCACGAAATTTTTATGAAGGAGCTTTTCAAAGCTCACCTCCTCGCTACTGCACACAGAGAAGCAAAGCCTACGAGAAGCTGCAAGAGGCCAGTGGCCGCCGCGAGCCATGGCTGGATGTCGCTGTCTGTCAAAACTGAAACGGCCTCTCGCGAGCCAATGGCGATGCGAGCAGCGTCCACCATCGTTGGCGATGGGCAGAAAAGCCGCAAAATGTCCATGTGCGACATGTGCGACATCTCAGACAGAGGGTGGCACAATTAAGAGATTAACCAATCACACGCGAGAAGCTCTTCAAGATTGTGCGACCTTTAGCGGGGTGGGATACACCTCGATAAAGTCCCTGGTATCGACTACCGCTGCGCCGCCCATGAACGAACGCTGGTTGCTGTTGCTTTCTCACTTTGGAATTTGCCTCATCGAGCACAAGCGCCTCTTCCAAGCCTCAAGCCCCTCAAGTACCACACGCTTCCAGTCATCCACGCTGTCGAAGCCCCACGTTCCACCACCACACGCACCAAGCACGCACGGCGACCTCCAGCCATGTTTAGCGACAAAGGCTCCGCGCACGCGTCCTACCACTCGCTTCAGTCCCCGCGGGCGTCGGCCGACTACATGGACATGCGGCTCCTCTCAGCCAGCGAGCCTCGCGCCTCGAGCACCGGTGCGCTGCTCCGCCATGAAAGCACCGGCGAGACCTTGTCCCACGACGAGCAAGACCACCGCACGCGCTTCTTGAGCGACGCCGAGCGGCTGCTCGCAGCGAACCCGAGCGAGGCCCGAGTCTCGTTCGCCGAACTCGAGTCGAACGACCCCAAGCTCTGGCAAGCCAACAGGCCCGACGTGATCGCCAAGACGCTCGACTCGGACCTGCACAAGGGCCTCTCGTCGCTCCAAATCGAGGCCAAACTTCACAAGCACGGCTTTAACAAGCTCGATGAAGACCCGCGCACGCCGCTCTACATCATCTTCCTGCTGCAGTTCTACAATCTGATCATCAGCATGCTGCTCTTCGCCGCGATCGCGTCGCTCGCGTTCCAGGAGTGGGTCGAGGGCATCGCCATCCTGTTCATCGTCACACTCAACGCCGTCATCGCGACGTTCCAAGAGTACAACGCAGGCAATGCGCTCGAGGCGCTAGCGCAGCTCTCGAGCCCGCAGTCGGTTGTCATGCGCGACGGCGTCCAACAGGTCATCGAGAGCAAGAAGATTGTGCCCGGGGACATCGTGTTGCTCGTAACAGGCGACGTCGTGCCCGCCGACATCCGCCTCGTCCACAGCGTCGACCTCAAGGTAAACGAGATGCTGCTTACGGGCGAGTCCGAGGACGTGTCCAAGAAGTTTGACGCGACCATGGCGTCCATGGCCGGCAGCAAGAAGCTCACGTCGGACAATATGGTCTTCTCGTCCACGACGGTCACTGCCGGCAACGCCCGTGGCATCGTCGTCGAGACTGGCATGAACACGCGCGTGGGCTCGATCGCGACGCTGCTCAAGGTCAAGTCCCCGTCATCAACCAATACTGATGTTGATAGCAACGCAACCGACAAGAAGAGCTTGGCGAAGCGGTTCTTCCGCAACCCACTGGCGAGCTGCATCGCGCGTCACAAGCCCAAGCAGACCCCGCTGCAACGCTCGCTGCATAAGCTGGGCTCGGTCATGGGCATCATCGCGATCATGGTCTCTGTGATCGTGTTCGTCGCGGGCATTGTTCGCAACTACGTCGACCCCAAGCACCCGGAGCGCCCCGTGTGGCTCACAATGATTATGTTTGCGGTCTCTGTCGCGATCAGCGCCGTGCCGGAAGGGCTTCCCATGGTTGTCACGATCTGTCTCTCGACGGGCACAGCCGCCATGGCCAAGAAGCACGTGCTCGTGCGCAAGCTCGCCGCCGTCGAGACGCTCGGTGCGGCCTCTGTCATCTGTACCGACAAGACCGGCACGCTCACTGAGGGCAAGATGACGGCTGTGAAGCTCTGGGGTGACTTCAAGGAGTACACGATTACCGGCAAGGGGTTCAACCCGGAGGGCGGGATCTTTCTCAACGGTGTCAACCAGACAGCTCCCGGTAATGGCAACGTCCAAGTGCGCTCGACACTGCTCGCAAGCGTGCTCTGCTCCAACACGCGCCTCAAACAGGAAGAGGTGGACGGCGTCATGACCTGGGTGCCGCTGGGCAACTCGTCCGAGGCGCCACTGATCGTGGCCGCCGCCAAGGCCGGGATCTGGGAGGACTACGTGACCGACGAGTTCCCGCGCGTTGTCGAAGTTCCCTTCTCGTCCTCGCGCAAGATGATGATCACGGTCAATGCACTTCCGCCCAACGCCAAGTTCGGCTCGCTGCAGCTCGAGCCCAAGGCCAAGTTCGTCGCGTGCGTCAAGGGCGCACCCAACTACATCCTGGACAACTGCACGCGTTACTGCCGCACAGACGGCGTCATGGTGCCGCTCTCGGACCAGCAGCGCCAGCTCATCATGGACGAGGTCGACATTCTTTCGTCCCAAGCGCTGCGCGTGCTCGCCGTGGCTATTCAGCCGATGACCGCGATCTCGTACGCCGAGGACTGCGACGACGTCGACGAGAAGTTCGCGTCGCTCTCTCACCCTCTGGTGCTTCTCGGGCTCGTGGCGTCGATCGACCCAGAGCGCGACGGTGTCCGCGAGGCCATCGCCAGTGCACGGCTGGCCTCAGTGCGCACCGTCATGATCACTGGTGACTACCTCAAGACCGCCGTGGCCATCGCCAAGAAGATCGACCTGCTCCAAGTCGGCGCCGACCCGAACGAAGAAGCCACCGACTGCTCCCAGCTGCGCCCACGTGGCGACGTGTACCTGCCCGACCCAGACATTGACGAGATTACGTCCCGCACGCTGGTGTTCGCTCGTGCCAAGCCCGAGGACAAGATCGAGATCGTCAAATCGCTGCAACGCCAGGGACTCATCGCCGCAATGACTGGCGATGGTGTGAATGACGCGCCTGCTTTGAAAGAGGCCGACATTGGCGTGGCTATGGGTATCTCCGGCACGGCCGTGGCCAAGGGTGCGTCCGACATGATCCTGACCGACGACAACTTTGTGAGCATCGTCTCGGCGGTCGAGAAGGGCCGCGTGATCTACGCCAACATCCAGAAGTTCGTCATGTTCCTGCTCTCAACCAACATTGGCGAGATCCTGCTCATCGTCACGAGCATCGCCGTGGGGCTGCCCATGCCACTCGAGCCGCTGCAGATCCTGGTGCTCAACCTGTTCTCGGACGGCATGCCGGCCGTGGCGCTCAGTCTCGAGAAGGGTGACCCGCGCATCATGGAGGAGCGCCCGCGCCCCAAGAAGCAGCAGCTCATCCACGGCCGTCTGTGGTTCATCGTCGGCTCGAACGCGCTTATCCTCGCCGTCGGGGCCATGACGACGTTCCTGCTTGGCCTCTACTGGAACTTTGGCACGCTCATCCTCCAAGACATCCTCTCCATGGGCGGTGGTAGCAGCGGCACGGACTACACGAACGTCACGTGCCAGCGCTGGAACGGCATGAGCGACGGGTGGCAACTGGTGGGCAACTGCCAGGCACGGCTCGCCGACGGCTCGTTCATCTTTGGCGACGACGTTGTGAACTCGGGAATGGGCTTTGAGTCTTCGACGCAGCTCTGCAAGACGGGCACGTACGAGTGTGTGTCCGAGGGACTTGCGCGCGCGCAGACCATGACGTTCGTGAGCCTCGCGTTCACGGAGGTGCTGCGCGCCTACACGATCCGCAGCTTCACCGAGTCTGTGTTCACGCGCATGTTTGGCAACAAGTACATGCAGCTCGCCGCGGGCCTCTCGCTCTCGCTCACGGTGCTCATCACGCACGTGCCGGTCGTGATGGACGACGTCTTCGGCTTCGCGTACATCTCGTGGTTCATGTGGCTCGTCGTGCTCGGCGCCGCATTCAACACGACGTTCTGGGGCGAGCTGCTCAAGATGATCATCCGCCACCGGGACCTCGAGCAGCAGCGCTGGAACGCCATGCACGACGGCTTCGAGTCTGTCCTGCTCGAGATCCGCAGCGTGCGCCACCACGTCGAGCGGCTCGAGAAGTAGCCATCGCGCGAATAGCTAGTCAAAAGTCTGCGTTAGGCTTAATTTTATATGGAAAACACGTATACTTGTCAAACTAATGAGCATAGCCTTAGTGTCTTAATGTGTAGCTCTGCGTTTGCGATGGCGGCGCAGGGCTGCTGCATGAGACGCAGGCTGCTTGGCTTTCATTTGTGTCTCGTGGAGATGGACGGAAACTTCAACTCCCCTGAGACAATTTCTGAACTTTGTTTGTGGTCATTTGTGTAGTTTCTCATATTGAAAAGCATATTTCAGAAAGAGACGGGGAGACATTTCCTGATCAACTCAGTTCCTGTCTGACGTACACTGTACTGTACTTCCGTCAAACTACAGCTCAGTTCCCTCTTAAGTGGGAACACTGCAGCGCACACACTTGCTTGCCTGCTCCCTGCCACAGCGTGTCGCTGACAGCGCTCGTGATGAGCAGCATTTTCTCACGCAGCCCTCGCTTTCCAGCAGCATTCAGTATCAGGATTTCCCGCCCTTGAGGCAACCTTCGCGCAACCTCCCGCAACGCAATCTGTCGATCAGTCTGATTTTTGGATTGCGTGAGCCACGCGCACTCACCCACCCTTTGAACCCTCCACTTTAGCGCCTTCCACCCCCAAATGACCCCCCACTTTAGTGCCTTCCATTTTGTGCCTCCCCCCGCAAATCTAATTTATCTTTTTTGTTGTTTTCGCGCCTGAGTTCTCACACTTCAGCTCGAGCCAAAACAATAGGACAAGAAGATGCCGGAGCTGCACGTGACGCTGATCAAGGCGACGGACCTGCCGGCCGCGGACAGCGGCTTTCACGGGCGCAGCAGCGACCCGTACGTGACCATCCAGGTGGGCGACGAGTGCGTGCGCAGCTCGGGCTTCAAAAACCAGCTCAACCCGGTGTGGCGCCCCGCCGAGCGCTTCGAGTTCGAGGTCATGGACATGGACACGCAGACGATCGACATCCGCGTGATGGACCACGACATGCTCAACCAGGACGACCTCGTCGGCATGATCACGCTACCCATCGCGCGCTTCGCTGCGCACGCGAACAACCCCGTGGTCGAGACGTTCCCGCTCATCGTGCCCGAGGAATTTGAGAACCAGCACACGGACTCGACGATCGAGATCGAGGTCTGCCTGCGCGTCGAGGACGACGGACAGAAGACGCTGCACATCTGGGAGAATGAGTCGTACACCGGTGGCGCCTGGGTGCCGGCCAACAACCACGAGCGCCGCCACTGGTCCACGTTCGACCAGCAGGTGTCGTCCAACACGTTTGAGGACGTGGCGCCCGCGGTCCCCGACGACCTCGAGGGCCAGGGCTGGGCCTATTCGACACGAAAGGGCGACGAGCACGGCTGGTCCTACGCGAGCTCGTTCACGGGCCCGTGGGCCGCCGAGAAGAGCTCGAGCAGCTACGCGCGCCGCCGCCTCTGGCAAAACAACTGCCGTCCCGCGATCGCCAGCGAATAGGCAGCCAGCAGTCCCGTGGAGCAGACCAGCAGGAGCAGACAGAAGACGACGAGAAGGTGCTGCGTCAAGCAAGCAGCCAACCCAACCAGAAGAACCAAGAAAACAACCAACAAGAACAAGAACAACAAGAGCAAGCAGGCGAGTGTGTGTGTATAGGGGCGAAGCGTCTCCGTGTGTCGTGTGGATGGAGATGAGAAAACGAGGGCAGAGGCGCAGAGCTCTATTCGTGTCTTCGTGTCGCTTGAACGGTCTTAAGCAGCCGATTAAGAGCGAGACGGAGATCACGGCCGAGGGACGAACTTGTGCGACTGCTGGTGGCTATTTTTTTTAATCTCTGGACGCGCGTATAGCAGCCGCAGCAGAGCAGCCCTCTGCTCCTCTTCTCTCCATGCCCACCCTCCATTTTTTCCCCATACCTTCGCTCTTCTTCATACAAAGTGACGGCCGCCGTAAACCAGTTTTTTTATAAATATAAGGGAAAATATTTTTGCATTCTCGTAGCTTTATCTCTCTCTCTACAAGCCTAGACAGCCGTCGCAGTTGCCACAATCGTAGACGAACTCTTCTTCTTCTTCTTGAAGGCGGCCGCAATGGCGACGCCGCCTTCGTAGCTCGGGTAGAGCTCCAGGAACGTGGCTTCGGACTGCAAGAGCCACGAAACCTTGTCCGCGAGCTCGATGCGGTCCGCAAACTGTTCCTTGACGAGGAATTCGAACCGCGGTCGCGCGATGCGGTCGACGCTGCGCATGAGCAGCCCGATGTTGCGGACCACGCGCTCGTGGGACATGCCGACCACCATCACGAGGTACTTGTACGACCGCATGAGCTGCTCGGACTTGCACATGATGATGCGCGCGTTCGAGACCCAGGCCTCAACCGTGGCCTCGCGACTGCCCAAGAGTGCGTCGAGCGCCAGGAGCTTGGCGTCTATCGAGTCCATGGAGAGCCCGAGCGTCTCGGGCGAGTTGGCCACGAGCTTGATGACGGCGTTGGCCGAGAGCCCGCGCTTCTTGAGGAACACGACCTTGGTCTCGAGCAGTTCAAGCCCTACGGACATGAACTGCGGGTAACGCTGCAGCACGCCCACGACCTGGCGCTGGCTCAGGCCCTGCTCGATCAGGAACTGCCGCTTGGGCTCGAGGTTGTCGCAGATGCTGGACGAAACGGCGTGCGGAAACACGGAAATGAGGAACGGGATCTTGCTCGCCGGCACGCCGTGCGAGATGTACCACTCCTTGACATCCAGCAGCGTCTGCTCGCGCACGCCCAGGATATTGGGGTGGCGCGCGATCGCGCGCATGAGCAGCAGGCCCGCGATGCCGTTCGCGCGGAGCCAGTCGACCTACGAACACATGCATACACATACACCATGACCACGGTAAGCAGAGGCTGTGGGGATCTAGACCTTTGCTATAGAGACTCACCTTCTCCTCCATGGTTGTCTCCAGGTAGCTAGTCATCTACCGTATCACAAGGAATAAATCAACAAGTCAGCTACACATCTTCGATTAGCATGACATGGACCTCTCTGTACGGGATCGTTGCGTACCATCGGGTGCTTGGCAACGGCCGAAAGCGCGGTGCTCCGGCTGAGCCCCACGCGCTGCAGGAAGGCGACGGTGCGGTCGATCGTCTCCATGGACACGGCGCTGTTGGACTTGCCGAGCTTGGAGGCGATGCGGCTGTAGTACCCGTCCTCCTCCTTCTTGCTCATGCCGCCGTCGAACGCGAGACGCGTGGCGGAGAACTGCCGCACAAGCGGCGTCGCCACCGTCTCTCTCTGCTGCTGCACGCGGGGAACGCCACGGACCACAGAGGCAGTCGCCGCGCGCGCCGCTCTCGTCATGACGGTGCGCAGCATGTCTTCTCGGTTGCAAGTGTGTCAAATTGGTCGTGCTCACAAGGGAACAAGTCTGTGTAAAAAATTATACTTCTAGCTTAACATTTGTATACTCACGCCGGACTTTTGAAGTGATGGACCATGTAGTTCCCTGATGTTCAAAAAAGAGCTAATTTTAAACGGGAAATAAAAACTATAGGAATTGTATATTGAGCTTTGTATGGGTTCTGGGATGTGAAGCTGGTGTGACGCAGAGTGCCAACAGATTTTATAGTTTAGACTCAGCATGAATATATATACAAGCCAACATGAGCTCCCGTACCATGCGTGGCCCTGCGGGTTGATCGGGAACGGTCACCTCTGCTGAGACTTCGGAGGCCGCGACCACGTTGGCAAGCGACATACACGACGCGAAGCCGACCTCGGAGGAGCAGAGCGCAACTAGAGAGAGAGAACTGGAGAAGAGAAAATGTTGTGAAGAAAGCTGGAGAAAACTGAGAATGGAAAACTGAAAGGAGAAATGTGGAGATAGTGGTTGAAGAAACTGAGAATGGACACCTGGAAAAAAACTGAAAGGAGAAATCTGAAAGAACCTAACTTCCAAAGCTCTCCGTCGTCGGCTTGAGCATATTCGGGGCTTGAATCGGGTAGTCCCCTTCTGGATGGCGTAGAAATCGTGGCAGTGCTTCAGAGCATCGGGATCTTCGTAGATGATCTCCATTTTCTTGATGTTTGACTCG